>JANHFX010022398.1:7952-23764 GCA_027560015.1 Chloroceryle amazona | reverse complement strand
CCAGTCGCCTGTTATGGGGAAAATTTTTCCACAGTCCTTTCCCCTTTTTTTTTTTTTTTTTTTTTTTTTTTTTTTGTTTTTTTTTTTTTTTGTTTTTTTTTGTGTGTGTGTTTTGTTTTGTTTTTTTTTGTTTTTTTTTTTGTTTTTCCCCCCTTATGTAAAGGTGAGTTGAAGTTTTAGGTTCAAATTCTCAAGTGTACTCTAACTTCACCCCATCTACAAAGGAAAGTGGGAAATGGGGAGAAGGGGAGAGAGGAGGCATCTACCAGAAATGACCTGCATGTTTTCACATCAAAACCAAAGGCATGATTAGTATCTGCAAAAAAGAGTTGCACACAAGAAATAGTTTCCTTTCCAACTTACAGAGCAAATCTAGAAATCGACCCCCGACTCTTATATTTTCTATAGATGAGAATCTTGGCTCTTGACTTAAAGTTTCATAGCTGTTCTCTAACTTGTTCATCCAACAATCCCTGTTCCTATTTTAGGCTGTGAGTACCATATTGTCTGTATAAATGTTTCCTGATTTGAGCTTTCCTATGTTTACAGAATACTTCCCATAAACTTGTCAGGCCCTAATTAATGCACTGGACCACTAGGCATGTCAAACAAATTACATCATTTTTTGTATATGTCACAGATTCCACATTTATTAACAGGGTTTAATAATTGCTGAACTCAGAGTTATTTTGATTAATACAGAGTTTCAACCCCGTTTACTGGCACTCTCTCTGTTTTGGGGAAGAGACAAAGTCTCAAAACAAATGTTACTGGATTATAAAATTGATGAGAATTTAATTTTTTTAATGAGGCTTGAAAAATCTCAGGAAAATAATCTTTACCATAATTAATTTGCAGTTTGTCTCCTCCTCTCTATCCCGCTAGCAGGAAAGAAAAAGGAAAAAAAAAAGAGAGAAGACAAGGAACAGTTTAAAACAAAGTGCACATTTTCCTCTAATTCTCCTGTTGAGAAGTAGCGGAAGGTATAGAAACTGTAAAATTTGACTGGAGATTTATTTGGCTTGGGATTTTTAGTCACCTTTTGAGAACAGCAATTTCCTGAGTTAATAAACCAGTCTAGCTTAACTTCTGTGTGGAACAGTTTTACTCCGGCTGAACTCCCCTTTAGCTGTCGAATTTAGCAAGCAAGAATTTTCATTCTTGTGGTGCTTCCAGTTTCATCTCCGCATTGTCACGAGGGTTTATGGAAATGAGCAGAGCCCAGAACTTCGTGTAGAATGGTGGCCTCTGAATGATGCCGTTACAGTCGCGCCACTGCTGACAGAACTGCCTCTTTACTGGGAAACTCGGGGCTTTCGGTGATTTCTGAGTCACTTGCAAATCATCTTATCCCCAAAACTGCGTTGCATTCTCCTCCATTTACAACTTGTTTCTATGGGTTTTAATTCTCGTAACTCCAAGTGTTCTCCCAGAGGCATTCATGCAAACCCTCAACTCTAGGGCACCGATACGTTTAGCGGGCAGCTGTTAAAGAAGTGGGAAAGGGAAGGTTTAGAGTAGAACAGAATATTTCAGTTCTAAGGGACCTGCAACAGTCACCTAATGCAATTGCCTGAGCATTTAGAGCTGACCAAAAGTTAAAGCACATTTATTAAGGGCATTGTCCAAATGCCTCTTACACACTGACAGGCCTGGGGCATCAACCACCTCTCTGGGAAGCTTGTTTTAGTTTGTAGATTATGTGGGGTTTTTTTGTGTCACTTACTGGCTAAAACATGAGTGGCTTGTGGACAGAAGGTAGCCTGACTCGGAGCCATTACCTCTGGAGTGCTTTAACCAATTTTCTCTGTGCACTAGGTTCCCACAATTGTCTGAAAAACCCATTACAGAGACTTTAGCTCATTATGAGAATTGTGAAATACAGGTTGGAAAGTCTAAATACCATTAATGTGAGAGCAAAGTGATAAAGTACGTCTAGAAAGGGTTATTTTACAGTGTAGTTATTCTCCCTTTGGCTAATTCAGGAGGTGTAACTAGGGTGTGAATATCATGAGGTAGTTCTATATGGTAAAATTAATGCTGATAGGGCCAGCATAATATCCATTATTCAGTTATGTCCTGCTGAAATCTATAAAATAGCACTTAACCATGGATAATCACTGGGTAAATCTTGTGCTGATACTTTACACAGAGGGTGAATTTCGTTCTTACACAATAGATCTCCATGGATCTAACACATCTTTTAAGCTCTGCTTTCATATTACAGAAAGCCATCTTATCCCTTTCAAGAAATACAGCTACTTTTTCCAAATTTTGAGTGCTTTTTTCTTCTTATATTCAATAAATCCTGAGTGATTCATTTCCCAAATGTTTACAGAGAACATCTAGTGGAAAAGGGGATCATGACTTTTTAAAACACCTATTTAAAGAAGATGTCTCAATAGCGCTGTGTAATCCAGTGCAGCTTCTCTCTCATGGCCAGAAGCCTAGGGCAGAGTTGAATCAGTTTTAGTCTGAGAGAAGGATTCTTTTGGCAGATATGTTTGACTATATTATTAAGAAGAAAATATTTGGAAATATGAAGTAGCAGATTTTAAACAAAATGGACAGATGGAATTATTTCTCTTTTTTTAACTTTAGTATTGTTTTAGGACAATCTAAATTATTAGACTCTCATTATTTTAATTTATGAATACTCTAACTGTTTTGTGAATACATAAGTGATATAATTTTAGCACTAAGATACTAGAAAATTCGTCTAATCTGCAGTCTTAAGTTCTTTAAATTAAACATACAAAATAGAAAAAATATTTTAAAAACAGACATTAACTTTCTCAGAAGTAGATTCTAATATTAATTTCTAGGCTTTGCCAATGGTACAGCCCATACAGGTTGTGATTTTTAAATCCTGAAATGTCTTTGGATTGTATTTATTTCACCTTTGGCACTCAAAATTTAGAAGGGAAACATAGACTATTTTTTAAATGTTTTGAATCACGATATATAACAGATCTTCTAAAGTTTGGGGGGGGGTTAATTGTATTTTTGTGTTTTGTTCAGGAAGGATTCTTCACACAGGACAGAGCTGGGGTTTGGGTTTGTTGGAGGGTGGTGTGGTGGGTTTTTGTTGGTTTTTTTTTTTTTTCTTCCCCTGTAAAAAGAACATTCTCCTTCTGGGGGAAGGAGATTTATATATCCATAGCCACATCTCTGCCTCCCTTGAGCCAATTTTGACAATATGGCTCTTGTGTAATCTTTCAATTGTATTCAAACAGTAATAGGCTGTGATCTGAAAATATAAGTATCCATATGGTATACATGTGTGTTTCTGTGGATGGCTATGCAGAATACAGCATACAAGTTAGTTCATCAGATAACCTGTGCATTCAAGTCTTGTTGCATCCATACACGTGTAGAATTATTTTCTGATATTATGGTGTCTTTGTGATGTGATGAAATGCTTGAGAGAGAAAATATCAGTGCAGACTGTCTCTCTAACTTACAGATATCTCTGGTGCCCCTGTTTCTTTCAGGTACTTTCCTATTGTATATATCCAGTAATAAATAATAGGTGTATTTGCAGACAGATCTATTCATTTAGTCTGAGGTCCAAAATTAAAGCTAGGTTCCTCACAAGAAATCACTGTTATTCAATCAGTTACCAAAAAATTGTTTAGAACTCTGAGCCAGACTAGAATCCAAATCACTCTTTTATAGCTGCACAGACTTTGCAGAATTAAGGTGAGTGGAAAATAATGAAAGTCTGTTCCTGTCACTAGCAGCAAAGAATTCTAACCCTGAAATGGATTTCTTGCAGAAGATAATTGTATCCTAATCGCAGCAGTGCTTTTCCAAGTTGTGCCAATTTTACAACGTTCATCATGAAACACCTGGATTTGTGGGTTGTGATAGTGTTTCTGGGGTATATTTTACATATTTGATGAACAGTGTAAGAGTGCTCTCTGTATTTTTATATATTGTTGAAGCCAGCTGAATTTAATGCTTGAAAGTTGATTAGTAGCCTAAAGGTATAAGGTTGCCCATTCTGATCCAAATTACTTTCTGTTGAAGCGTTCCATAGATGTCAATGGATTTATATAAGGCTCTGTACACAATATATGTGTGCATCCACAGATTAGAAGGAATCATTAATGAAGATTTCTGAGGTCTATGAGACTTAGGTAGGTCTACCTCATGAGGTGTATATTTCAGGGTGCATTGGGGTTTACATTATGAATTTGGAAACATGGTTGCAATTATTAGCAAATGAGAGGTGTTCCCGAAATAGGCTTGATGCTGTGCTCTTGTCCATGTGTATGTATGGTTGTGTATGAATCCAGGGAGATTGCTCTAAGCACAGCTACTCAGTTTAAGTGAAGAGACTAGAATATGGAATGAACCCCACTGAAACAACACTTAAAGAGACAGCAATATTTACTATTTTCCTTGCAGTTCTGGTTTGATTTTAAATATATTTAGGAAGAAATAAAAATGTTTTGATGCTGAAACACTAAAGTACTTTTGAAAACCAAAACCTAGATCACATTTTTTTCCAGTCTCTCGGGGAAGATGTTTCCATTTGATCTGGGCTTTTTCTCTTTGACTTTTCTTTGTTGATCATGTAATGTTGATTTGGTAATGTCAGTGAACACAGCCTCTTTTTCCCTTGAAAAGGATGTATTAAGCATCCACATTTGCAGTGAAGAAGTTGGGTGGACGTGGTAAAACTGATTTAATGGAAGTTCTAGAGAAAGTATAGCGTAGAGGCAGAGTAAAGTCACTGTATTTCAGTCTGAGCTTGCTATTGCACCTACAAAAGCTCCATCCATATGTAATACATATAGTGTAAGTTACTTAAAGGGTGTAGGTCACCAACTTAATAGGTGAACAGGCAGTTCTGTGAGAGGCAGAGTTCAGGTGCATCAGGGCCATCCTGTAACAGTATGTAGTTCCTTGTCTGAGTCCGAGCAGGGAATGGTGACAGTGTGCAGCCGTACATGTACGGTGCCAGAACTCTTCTGTCTCTCGGTACTTCTCAGATGAAATATATAATAAGGAAACTCATGCAGTTGTTGACCTTTTAAATGTATATTGTAGTTTTTCATTTCATGGTTTTAAATAGCTGTTTTCTTATTATAATTTAATAAATGTTATGCCTACAAACCTGGAAAAATTGGCGTGTTCCATCAATTTCAAAGGAACATAAAAAGTACACTCTGTACTCTCTTGTAAAAGTTATATTAAACTTGATAGCACTTAAAATAGTCTTTGAGAATTGCTGACACAATGATTCTATGTTCTTCTTGGCTTGTATATAGCCCTAGCTGTGCTCGCAACGAGAGGCTTATTTGCTGAACTGGTAATTATTACTGTAGTCACACCAGTCTCTGGCCATAATGCCTTTTTAGGTCTCAGTGCATTAGATTCAAGAGAAGGGTAAAGATCATCTCAGGGAACAGTTTGCCCTGAGGGATCTCAAGTGAGTAGATAAGAGCGTTAAACTGTTCCGCAGCTGTTGAATGATGGGTATATTTTGTAAGGAAGCCTGGAGTGGTGCTGGGATGGACGCGTTGATATAAAGGACAAGTTAGGCTTATAGCTGTCAGCTAAAACCCAGCTGTAAAGCAAGATGAGTGGACCTTTGGATACCTTCTTGTATTAATGCGTATTGTAGAAAAGAAATGCCCAGTAACACTGTGGAGTAGTGGATCCTCATCTAATAACCTGAAATGAGTTCAGTTTTCAGCGTGAGATTTGTAAATGGCAATTCTTATATGACTAGGGAAACCTAGTCCTCGGGAATGGGCATCATGCTCTGATAAATATTCATGTCAAAGCCAATGAAATTTGGAACTTGCATGAGCTGCGACAGTAACTAGCCTAAAAATATCCCTTCTTTTCAGTGGCTTCTAGTACTTGCCTTGCTATGTAAATTTTTGTTGTTGCAGGAATGCTGCTGGTACCTGTAAGGGTTAATGTGACTGACCAAAAAAATGGCAATGCAGCTGCTTTTTAGAGCCTGTCAGGCCTTTGTGAATTCTTCTAGTTCTGACAAGATATAAGAAAGGAGTAAAATGCTGGTAAAGCCCTTCCTCGGAAATTATCCACTGGTAACTCAGAGCTGGGGAATATCCCTTTGAACTGAAGGGACATCTAATCTTGAGAAGTTTTTCATGAAGCTTGAATACTGATCTCTGTGGGTAAAGATAGTACCTGCGCTGGAGAGGGGAAAAAAAAAAACCCTCAAGTTCTTGTGTAATTTGAACTGCTATTCATTTTTTTTCTGGCATTTTCAGCCTTTCCTAAACAAGGAAACAAACCTTTTAGTACTTGCTCTGATATAAATGTTTTATCTTCTGTAGGCAGTGCTGAAAGAGGAGGTTACACAGCAATATTCATCACTGAGGAAATTCTGAAGAATGGAAATTTCATTGTGGATGTATTTGACCCATTGTCTCTTAAGAAAATTATTTTTAAAGTATTATTATCGGTAGTTAGGCTATATGCGATAAAAATATGCATTAGAAGACCATGCTTATGATTGGCATAATTGTCAACCCATCATTTTACCTTGGACCTGCAGGACCTGGGGCTCATAATAGAAATGCTTGAGATTTGAGAGGCCTGCTGCAGTCCATCCAAGCCAAGTAGCATAATTCAATGACTGATGGAATTTTTGGGGTGGAAAGAAGAGTGGAGGATAGCTTGTAACAATAGCCGTGTGGTAATATATCTCTGTGTTTTGATACGACATGCAAGGGGACTCTAAAAAAACCCCTGAATTAATAGAGCTGTGTGAGGTGAGAAAAGCCTTGTTGCAGCAAACCAACAAAAGTGTTCTCGGGGGCATGTGAGAGAGGAAAACCCCAAGAACTCATCTCCGCTTTGCAAGCAGAGTGTTACAGTCAGCCAAATGGTCATGTATTCTGTGCATTCCTTTTATTTTTCATTTGTTTTCTTGGTTAGCATACAACAAAGAACAGCAGTGATGGACAGAGCCACAAACCCACAATGACTGTATATATTACAGAAATACAGACAATGCTTACAGGAAAGTGACACAGCAGATTTAAAATGTGTGGTAACGTTAAAAATGTCTCTGCTTATTCTGGTTCCCACACTTTTGGGAGTTACAGGCATATGCTTTTCCCTTGGCATGAATCTGACAGAGCACTTAGTGCCTACTGAAGGCTAAGTCAAGTATAGCAGCAGGGCCAGGCCCTGAGGCCTAAGTAGCAGACTTCATCATCCATCATCCCCTGACAGATGATTTTCTGGCTCTCTATTACATAGGGAGAAAATGCTCACACAATGCACAGTATATATAGATCCAATGAGGGAGAATCTCCTTCAGAAAACACTTTTGTTCTTATCTGTCACAGAATTATCATTGTTATTAAAAGCATTTAATTAGCTTACATAAGGAAAAAGGTCAGGGTAGCAACATGAAATTTAAGTGGTAAAAAGGAATCAGAGCTGCAGGATTTCCTGTAATCAGGTTTCATTAGAGCTCAAAATATTGGGTATTTTTGTAAAAAAAACCTAAAAAAACAAACAAACAGAGAAAGAAACAAGTGAAAGTTATGTGTCAGTTTTGCTAAATGAAAGTGCCTGTATTTTTATGGACAGGAAGATAGTTTGGGGTTTTTTTTGGTGTGTGAAACCATCAGTAGTTTGAGATTGAAGTGTCCTGTTTGAAGTGAGCATGTTCAAATACTGGCGCTTTGACTTGTATCTCTGCCGCACTGTATTCGGGAAGGGTGGGTTTACAGTGGTAACTGGGCTGAATGGGTTTCAGGGAAGAGCATGAGTAAAACACCATCCTCATGTGGGAGCAGCTATCACCACAGGGGGACCCTTTGTAATCTGCTGGACTTCGTAGTCCTGGCAGGTGAAACAGAGAGAACCCAAATGCTGGAAGCTGGCATAGGCAGATTAGAGAGGAGCCAAGTGTTCAGCTGTCATCGGTTTCTGGATTGGTCCAGCCAGAGGTGTGGCAACTCGCTGAAAACATGCCCTGCTGAAACTGGATAAAGATTTCTTTTTCTGTGGATATGCTTATTCAACGCAAGCTAGTGCAGGAAGTAATGGCCTGCGGCTTGAGGGTTACGTATGGTTTGGTGAGTTCTTATAAAACTGGTAGAAATATATCTACTTTGTTATCTCAGGCCTGTGAGCCCTCCTGAAGTGGGATGTCACTTGACAGTATTTCTACGTGTTTTGTTTCCAACTGAAGAATATATTTCTATACAGTTTTTACCACTTAGCCTTCTTTCAGGCTTCAGGCACCCTTAGCACAAGCTGTGTCTGTGCTGTCAGACATTTGCTATTATTTTGTCCTTGAATAAAGCTTAAAACTGGCTATTGGTGTACAGGCTTATTGACAACAGACGTCACAAAAATGTTTGGATCTGACCCTTGCCACCTCTGCATCATGTATTTCTTCACCTCACAGGTCAAAACCCCTTTCAAAACTGTTAAATCTTACTGGATTTTTATAAAGGAGTCATCTAAGGACCCCCGACAGGTTTATCTAGTAAAATTAATGGTTATTTATTATTTGTCTCTGTGATGATGACAAGGTTTTTGCACATTGAAGGAAGATGTTGTCTAAGAAATTCTTACATCATCTCCAGGTACTTGTATATGCTGCTGCTAGGTAGCCTGAATAAACGGGTACTTGCTGAAGTGTGCTATTGACACTATGGTAAACGGAAGGAGTTGCCTGGAATTTACTGTGTATGTCAGAAAATTCAGATCACATCCGTAATATTTGCTTTTTCTATCAAGGTCATCCAAACCACTAAAAAGTCATGAGCTGCAGAAGGAAATTCTAAGAGTTCTCATGCGGTCATTGCTAGAGAAATCATTTCCTTTAGTATCCATATGTTCCGCATCTTTGCCTTGTTCTGTCTTTGGTGAAGTTGTGGAACTGCTTTTTAGGGAGAAAAGATAAAAACTTGCAGATAAAACTTTTTGGCTAACCTATTTGAAAACAGTGTTACCGAATCAATTAACTGAATGCTCATTTTGCTACAGTTAGAGAAGTGAGTAGGAAATTCTGCTTCTTCAGCTGAGGCTGAAGAGAGTGGGTAAGAAGGAAGAAAGAAGCAGAGGCTGGAGAGGTTCATTTTTTGTTGTCTTACCTTTCCAGCCAACATACGAAGTTTGTGAAAGGAGATCCCCCATTGGAAGTGATGTTTCCTAAGTCTCAGATAAAGCTAAGTAAATAAAAACACCAATTGCTAACCCAAGCTCTGCCAAATATGGTGTTTTGGTCCCATGCTGGAATGTGACATAGCAAATGCTCTGATGTTTTGAGCACTGTAAATAGGCTTCAGCTGGATGTTTTTAAATGTGGGACATTTACAGATGCCTTCTTTTCTACCTTCATATCTGCTAAACTCTGGTGGAGTAAACACATCTCAGCAAGGCCGAAGTATATAATATATAAACAGACCTCACTGAGTTTCTAAGGTGTGTGGATTTTTTAATAGCATTTGATGCATTGAACATTGAACCCACGTTATGTCTTTTTGCTGTGCTTAGAAGGAAGCACGGGTCTGAATTTGGCTGTGGATGTGAAACTCCTCTCTATAGTTTCTTCTTTTCCCCTTCCCACTGTTTATCATCTCATTATAGGTGTAGTAGCCACTTTGATACAAATTACTGTTGGGGATATGTGTACATGTGGTGCCTGGTGTCCATGTCTCTAACACAGCTGATTACTAGGTGGCCCAAACCTGATTCACATCAGCCCAGTTTTGAGCCTGGGTTGGACAAGATGGCCCCAGAGATCTCTTTTGGCCTAAGTTTTTTTAAGGATCTTTGTTTGGTTTCCTTGCATACAGTATTCAGCTAGCAAGATCTCATAAAGGCAGGCTGGTTTGTCCATAAAAGCTCAATGGCCTTGGGACATGTTGATCCACCCAAGTTACTTCTTGGCAGGAGGAACACAACCTCTGGTTCCCATTTTGCCTGCTTTTATAGCTGTTTCTGGGTCTGGTACAGGGTCTGCCATGATGCAAAGGATTTCTCTTCTGAGTAGGTACTCATTGCTGATGTGGTTGAGTAGTTGGCTCAGTACAACAGATGCTTTGAAGAAGCTTGCTTCGTGTGCTGGCATGTTAGGCAGGCATAATGATAATGTAGGTCTTGCTATACTGCCTTGTGGCATGCTTGTTTGTGAACTCAGGCCATTCCTGGCAGGAGAGACCCTGAGCATTGGAAGGGAGAAAACTGAGAGAATAAGCTGAGCTAAATACAAGGCCTGTGTTTGTGTGTTTTGTATATAGCTGTTCACATGCTGAGCACACTGAAGGAGTGATTTAGAGACAGCTGTATAGCACTCATCCGTGCTCTGATGTCTGAACCCGGAGATTAAACGGCTGTGTAAAGGAGAACCCCCAAGACAGTAGTAGAAAGAGATTATTGTTTAAAGCAGGCTGATGGTCAGTAATTAATCCTAGCTGAGGAACTTCCTATGCTGCCTTGCACTGACCTTCTGCAGCCTTAGCTGTGATTGCAGCTGATTTGAAGTGGTTTTAGTTTGCTGGTTTAGAAAAAGCCTTTTTAAAAAATAGCATTTTTGTGATAGTTTCCAACTAAAAGGCCTTGTGCAGGCACAGGCACACATCCTTCTCAAATGCAGATAACCCTGACAGCTAAAGCCCAAAGGTGTGAGAAACTCCTTCCGGAGAGCAAATGGTTAGAAGGAAAGGAATGTTCTTAGTGGTAGAAAGAGAGTTCTAAACCAATTTCCCATTGTCTTTTGTGTTGCTTATTTGGGGATATTTTATATTAGAAAAAAAAAGCTATAAATCTGATGACACTATATGCTTGTAATGAAGCAGGAATGTCTTTATAATCCAGTTCCTAACTGTGGTCACTGTGTTGCAATTGAACTAAAATCTAATGCTTGAAGTTAGGAGATGAAAAACCTTCTAGATTAAAGGAGATAGTGGTAGAGGTTTCGGTCAAGAAGGATCAATCTCCTAACTAAAAACGCCTTAGTCAAATCATTATTCACAAGTACAGCTATTACTATACCTGGGTTAAAAACAACTGTTCACTTAACGTATTTTTTACTCTTCGCTCCTCTGTCCCTCCAGTGATGTTATGCTTTTTCATTCACTGGCAAAGATGAAAGGATTGAACACTCAACCAGTGTGGTTTCATTTTCCTAGGTTTCTGAGAAAAGAGACAAATGAAACCTGGAACCTATTGCTGTTCATGACAGAAAGGTAAGAAACTATCTCTTCTTTTTTCCTAAAGTTTGGACTTTGTCCCTTCTATACTTCACTGCTGCTCACAGTTGTACCTCTGAAACTTTGCATGTCATCTCATAGACGCACTTGCCTGGAATTTGAATATCTATCTACAAAATTTGTTGTGAAAGAAAAAAGGTTCAACAGGTTTTTGTGACTAGCTCAAAGTGCAGAAAGTTGTCTCTGTAAAAGGCCCATTGTCACCCATGCCTTTAGTTACTGCTGCATGAAGGATGTGGGGTGAGGCCAGCAAGACTATTTGTGCGAGAAGATGGGAGGTTAATCTGCATTTTTATACAACTTGTGTGGCAGCATTCAAACTGTGGTTTGGTTCTGGGATTAGTGTCTGGAGTCAGGTTTTATACCACGTTCTACCACGGTGAGTTGTAACAAGATGAGTGAAAATGCACAGGCGGTCCCAGCTCCAGGTTTCCCAACCCTGCCACTGCCACTCTTTGTAATATTTTTTTTTTTTACTTTTGTTTATCTTTGGCTTATTAGAACAAATATTCCCGAGGACAATCCACATCAGCGATTTATGTTCATAAACCTATTCCTATTTGTTCCAGCAATCTCAGCCAAGAACATCCCAGAATTGAGTTCTTTAAAATCCTTTTGTTTATGGGAAATTTTACACATTGTATTTTCCTAATGCTCAACTGGGGAATGATCACTGCAAACATCTGAGAATACTTTAGCTCTTCTAATTCTCTCATGACATCTTACTAAGATCCAAGATCCAAAGAGGGAACAACTGCTTGTTTTATAAACTAGCCTGCCAGGTTTCCTCAAAAGTTGTAACAGTCCCAAATTTTCTAAGCAGACATTTGTATCTTAAATACAATTTGTTTTGCTCCTCCCCAGCTAAAGCTAATATTTTCTCTTCATGCCATGTGTCAGGACTAGCATTTTCAAGCATATGCGTTCCACTGGTGGGAGATTTTCAATGGAACTCAAACTTAATGCAAGTCTTTTGCATAGGAGTGAATTCTGCCCAACTTCTACTTAAAGAGACACTGATGTAAATTGATCACTAAACTTGGAATTCAACTTTGTCTTTTAGCTCTGGTTAAAATAAATGCTACTGAATTTTAAAAGTTCAAACATTCATTAAAATGCATACAACACTGCCCCTGGGATCGTACGTAAAGTATTTGTAGGTAAGCAATATTAATATACAATTTGCAAAGCAATAACCTATATCCCAAGTGGAAAGGAAATGCTGTGAAGCTAAAAGGTAAATAATAAATACTGATGAACAGGGACTCTGGAAAATCACAGTTGGAAAAAGTGGTAAATCCCAAGGTTTTAGTTGTTTTGCTCTTACTTATTAACTTTGGTAGAGTTTTGCTGTTTTCTTCTGGTGCCCTAGGGGAAAGGTCTTTGTCCCTTTAGAAGAAAAAGAGAGTTTTCAAAATGTTACCAACATGTTCTGCTCTGTTCACCCAGCCTTAAACCCAAAATAAACAAAAAAACACAGAAAACCCAAACAAAAAAAAAAAAAAAACCCAACACAACAAACCAACCAAACGAAAACAAAAACAACAAAACAAAAAACCCCACGCATTTTGGAGCAAGAATAGAGGCAGTAAAGGAGAGCAATTATTGATGATAATGATTTGCTAGATGTTTCAGAAAAGCAGCAAACCTAGGTATTCATCTTTTATTACTTCATGGTATGCTGATACTGATCCCTTGAAATGTATGGGAAAATGGGCAGGCTTTCTGGGACTTCCAGTTTAGAGCAAGTCTTTTGGACTTCAGGATGTCTGGCAAGTACCGCAGTCCAGGAAAACACAGAAGTTTTGAACATATGAAACTGCCACAAGACTTAAGCACAGGTAAAAGTGCTTCTTAGAATTTTGGTTAGGGGACTCCTTTTGATCAATGAATAAATATATGGCTCTAAGCAGAGACGCTCGATACAAGAATGATGCCAGTGGTTTCAATCACAGTGCCTCTGCTGAAATAGTGATTGCTGTCTGACCTACTGAGGAAGAGGTGATGTGAGCCAGTGTGCTTGGAGAAAACGTAGGTCTGATGTTGCAATGTAGTGAAGTCAGTAGGATATAGAAATGCGAAAGGATTGTGACCTACCCTTAGAACAATACCATGATGGCTGGCTGGTAACCACCCTGAAAGCAGGGAGCTAAATTTTACAGGGGATTGAGTTCTGAAAATGGCCAAGTAATTCAAATCTAAGACAGCTATCTAACTGGATAAATAATGTAAATCATCCCAGCTGAATAGAAATAATTACAGTGACATCACTGGAAAGAAAAATTAGCTGAAGTATGTAAAAATACGATCAGCAATTAAGGCAGGAGGCCTATAGGCTGAGTAATTGTCTTTAAAACAGTGAGTGCCATGTGTATTTCTTACAGAGGAAGTCTGAATGTTCACAGTAATTTAATGGACAGATGTAAATTTATATGTAGTAGGAATTTTTCAAAACTGGTTTTTGGTAGTGAAAGAGGCTTAGATAATGCAATATCCATGTATAATTAAACCAGTGAAATTTTGATAAATTCATCCCAACTCTTATTATTAATTGGAAGTACTTATAGACTTAGCTACTGAAGGTGGGGTTGCCTTATAGGCTGGATTTTTACTGAGGAAGGGGAGAATTTTATTGAGAGGGGTCATCCCAAAATCATGTCATCATGTGACATCTCAAATATTTACAAGAGAGCAAGAATCTTCTCAGTACTTCAGCACTTATAACATTGAGGTGAAGACTGAATGGTACAGTAATGAGTCAGGATTTAAGGCTATAGCATCCTATATTGCCAGTTCTAGTGCTCCCACTGCAGGGATGAATGGATGGATGGAACGAACTGTGACTTTAACAGAAAGCACAGAGTTTGAGATTTGGTTCTTTCAGTCTATGAGTTGGAATTTTGAGAAGAGAGGGCTTGCATTGCATGTGTCTACAAAAAACACTGCCCACTTTGCATTCCCCTGGGTCAAAGGAAGAGACCTGTACAGGTTAGAAAGTCTTTTTTGTATGTTGAGCTCAGGTGTTTCTGGATGTGCTGGGTCTCACCATCTGGTACTTAAACACAAATTGCACTGTTTATTCTGCAAACATTTATACATGGGAGTAGTCCCACTGAATAATAGGACTCCACGTACCCTGTGGGAGAAGGCCTGTTTTATTGGCCCACTCTCTGAACTGAGCACTCAGCACTTGTATTTTAGGAAAATACTATGGCTCAGAAAGTCGTTCCTGTCCTTCCTCAGCCAAATGCAGTTGCTTGCTGGACCACAGCATTGCCTCTGTGTTGTAAAGAATTACCCTGGAATAGCCAAAGTTTCAATATTTGGCTTTATAAGCACAATTACTTTATTAATAATTTAAAAATTGCACGGTCTGACTATAATGCAGCATGAAAAAAACCCACAAACAGTACTGACACACTAGAAATGAAGGTAGGCTAGTGTTTTGAATTATAAGACACTCCTCAAAAATATTTCCACCTTATTGGTATCTCCAAGTCAAGAAAAGAGAAGCAGTTTGAACAGTGAACCAAAATTCTCTTCCCAGCTTCAATATTTCCTGGAAGAGAAGAACTAGCAATATGTATAAAGTAGGGAACATGCCACTGGGCCAGCCAAGTCTACCTCCCGTGGATAGTTAATCTATGGCTATAAAATTATATTGGTGTCTGTATTAGTTTTAAATGACTTGTGTATATGTCCATTATTGTCATCTTAGAAAGTATAGTTGTGAAACTTTGGGTCCAACTGTTTCAATGTTTTTTCATACAAAAAGGACTGAAAGCAGCCCAGTTTCTGCAACAGCCCTAGATGGCTAGGTTAGAAAGAAATCTCTTCTAAGCGTCCCCCTCAGGGAAGCTGTAGGAAAAAACATTTTCAGAACTGCTTAACTTTTGCCATTCTGTCCGAGTATCATTTGGAAAGAAGCCACCTGTCTGCTTACAGTGAGCTGATCTGAACACTGATTTTCGTGCAGCTGCTAAAATCAGCTGGATACTCAGCCACTGAGTTATATAAGCAACAGCAATCTCCTTTCAGCAAATAATTTAAGTGTTGCGTTGGTTTAAGGATGGGCTGAAGTATACAGTCAGTGTGAGGTCTTTGAAGCGGGGTGTTACATCTAGTAAGTAGTTCTCTGCCAATCCAGAACGTGGATGGACAATGAGCTATGTTAGTAGTAAGAGATGAGAGGGCAGAGAGAGCATAGTTTGTGTCAGAGGTGACTTAGCTTTGTGTTAGTTTCCTCACAGCTGATCTTGTGTGGGGTTTTGTTGGTTGGTTGGTTGGTTTTCTGTGGAAGTCTGTCCTTAGACCTGGCTTTGCTTCTTGGGAGCAGAGAATCAGAAGAGAATTCAATGCAGGAGAAAACACTGTCTAAGTTAAAATACTGGAGAGGATGGTGGGGGACCTTGAGTTCCAGATTTAGGGGAATTCATTTCCTTTTCAGGTTTGAAAATGAATATCTTTCCCTTGCTCCCCCCCCCCCCCCCCCCCCCCCTTCCCAACCACGTGGTCGGCGCGCGCGCAAGCCCCGCGGGGCACAGGCAACAAGAGCTCGCGGCGCCCTCTGGCGGTCCCGGCTCT
>JANHFX010022396.1:16262-32191 GCA_027560015.1 Chloroceryle amazona | reverse complement strand
TCTCCTTCCCTTCCCTGCCCTTCCCTTCCCCTCCCTTCCCTTCCCTTCCCCTTCCCCTTCCCCTTCCCCTTCCCCTTCCTCTCCCCTTCCTTCCTTTCATCCTGTTGCCACTAGTCGGAGAACAGGGCACTGAACCATCTGCCCATCTCCAGAGTGTTGGCACTGAAAACCTGAGATTATGTTTAGCAAGTCTTCAGTGGCACTGTGGGTTGCACAGGGGAGCCAGATCAGGGCTGTCTGCCCCCGCTGCTTGGTCTCTGCAAGCAAGTTACATTCCCCAGTCACTGATACTGGGTGCAATGGGGATCAGTTTTCCTCACAAGGTCAAGATAAAACTGAAGTCTCCACTGCTGGTCATTACAGCCCTGTCACAACTGGGCCTCCTAAACTGCGCTCTGTTTTGCTTCAGTGCACACTCATCACACCAGGAAAGCACCAGCTGAAAGAGATTAATGTGAAGATGCTTCTTGCCCTATTACCAGTTTACCTTAGTGTCTGGGTTCCCATCACAGCCCAGTAATTATTCTGCTTTCTGTAGGGAAATACAGCCAGAGTAGGTGGTTATTCACAGACTGTAGCTTATCCCCAGTGTTACACTGCTTGGAGAGTACCTTGCAAGTGGGGCCGTTGGCCAAGACTGAGTAATTCAGAACAGTCATCCTAATACAGTGGGACTGAAGAGATGGGAAACTGGAAGGTAGAAGAAAGCAAGCTCTTGAAATTAAAACAAACCGAGGTTCCACAACTTCTCAGATTTCTTGGGTAAAAACCTGATTCTGCTGATGAGGGAGACACATGCCTTTTAGGTTCTGTGGAAAGAATTCACTGCAGATATTCAGAATTCTTGCATTTCTCCATTAAGAGTCCCATTCCTGTGCCCCATCTTTTTCACACACCTGCCTCCTTTGTGACATGGAGGACCTGATTAGCTTCATGTTTTCTTCTGCTCCTTTCCCTCACAAGAGGGAGTCTGCCACAGACTGTCTACTCCAAAACTCTTCTCCCAGAACTTTACCTTTTCCTTCTCCCAATAAAATGTCAAAAGACTTCCCTCAAAGTGTGCTTCATTGATTCTCCCCATCACACATCACACATCTGTGTTTTCAAAAGCCACTTCCTGGTCTTTGTTCCTTCTGTTTTGCTGGGTTTTTTCCGTGACACGTGCCCAGCTCTTGCAGACTACTGGGTGGAAGGGCAGACATCCATTTCTTCTACGACAGTCTTATTTAAATGGAAGACTATTAATGTCAGTGACTCACTTATCTTTTTTTCCCTTTTCGGGGACTTAAATGACAGCAGTTGAGGTAGCAAACTGCTGATTCATTATAGCCTTAACCTTCAATGATACAGCAATTTTATAACCTCATCCAACATTCATAAATTCTAAATAAATGGATTTTCTTACCTGTCCTTCTTAGTTATTTAAGACAAGCTTTGGCCTCACATGAGTTTATTGAATCATTTGATGCAGGCCTAAATACAAACATGACTACTGCCTGGAAATAAGGGGAAACTGTACATGCCAAAATGTGAAGCCTACAACACGTAAGAAAGTACACAATAGACAATGCTCCAGTGCTTTGCATTTGGCATAACTTATAAAGGTCCAGGGAGGAGGTTTACACAACCACATCACTTGCTGGTTGCTAGCAGTTGCGTAAATCACTCAACATCAATGGTAGAGTCCAGCCCAGATTTTTTTTCGGCCATATGTGCTGTGTCAACATGATGAATGCCTCATGGAAAGGAAAAATGGTAACCAAGAAAAGCCGTGTTGAAGTCTGCTGTAGAAAAGAGGTTGCTTAAAGCCAGGTTTTTTATTTCTCCAGTTTCATTTCCCAGGTAAAGGATTTAAGTGTGGAGATTACACAAAACTGCATGCAAACAGATGTCATTCCATGGAATTCTTTTCTCTCGGGTAGATTGACAGCCTTTCATGACACAAGAGGCACTCATACATCATGAGAGTAAACTGAACTATTATTTTTCCAGTGGGAAAAAATGCCATGAAGGAACTCACTTGTACAAATCCTGTAGCATAATCAATGAAAGAACTGGGATAAACTCTCAAGGTTAGCACAGCATCATAGAAGTAGGACTGTTTCATTTACTACTAAGTAGAACGCTGCAGATGTTGAAGTGCTAGAAAGTTAAGGTGCTAGGGCTCTGCTGGAATCTTCTAATGCTTAAGGGAAGAAGCTGAGTATGTAAGGAACAGAAAAATAACCTATGGGGGAAAAGTGAAGACAACAGAAAATCCATTGTAGACAGATGCATTATTTGATGCACGCAAATGTTTTCAACACAAAGCTCAGATATAATGGGAGGGTATCTAGGTGAGATTTAATTGTCTGAGCTTTGCTTGAGACCACAGGTTTGGAGTGTGGAACAGAGAGGATCCCATGAGAGCAAGGACAGACTTCTGTCTTTTTCCTTACTGCAGGTGAGTATTCTGAGAGCTGGCCTTTGTTATTAGGTATGTGCTTACACGGGTAGACAAATACATTTCCATTGATAAATTCTTAAAAGCCTGTCACTGAGTTTTGCCAGTTTTGGTTTTTTCTGGGCCAAGTTAAGCAAAGTCTCTGCTTTTTCACTAGACTGTCTATATTTACAGGCTTGTGCTGAAAGCATGGACAAATATCTGAGAAATATGGCCCAGTGAATGTGAGCTGATGCAAAGTAATAGGCTTTTTAATTTTTGCTGCTGGTTGAATGTAAATGAAGACTTGCATTCACTGTGGTTAGAAGAGAATTTAAGGTTACTGAGGTTTTCTTTCAGTTCTGCCACTTACTCACCTGGCCTATTTTCAGTCACACTGCTCTTTCACTCAGGAGAACTCTTCCGTTATTATCCTCAAGTGAAACACAGAGCCACTTCAAGGCTGCTCTGATTGACATAGCTGCTTCTGATTACTTTCAGTTATCCCCGGGATATAAAGAATACTGTAATTCAGTACAACACGGGCCACTCCCAGGAAACTCTGGAGCCTCATCCAGTCTGTAGCAGTGGATGGTTCTTGAAGCAGGCAGGTATAGACCTCTTAGCTTGTTGCTCTAAGAAAGCTTTCTACATAGATGTTTACATTCTGAGCTTATGTGTGCTGCTGCTTCAGTACAACAGAGCTTTCTGGTCATTTAAAATAAAACCTTTGGAATAGACTCATGCCAGATACTCAACCTCTCCATACTTCAGCCTTCCCAGCTCCACACAAAACTAACACCTACCTGGCTTTTTCCTCGAGTGACAGGTATGTATCTGGCATTCATGTTTGCACAGCTATTGGAAATCCCTGGACAAATATATTAGAAAAGTCACTCCTACTTATGTATATACTTATTTGCATGATTTATCACTCCGGTATCAAGACACTCCTCATCCATTTAAGAAAAGAAGATTGTAAAGCACACCCTGCTCAAGTCCAGTTCCCGTGCTACTGCAAACGTATATATGTAATTCTGTCATGAACTGATAGTGCTCTAGCTAGCTAGCTAAGTATTCAGTATTTTTCTCTTCCCTACTTCCACAGAAAGACTGCTGCAGGCTATCACTCTCTACAGGAAAAAAAAAAAAGCCTCCCGATTTCCAGCCAAAACGTATTTACGACCCATTTACACCTTGATTGCTTTTGTGCAAACACTTCACCTTTAGTTTACATAGCTCTTGTCCCTTCTTAAGCTTAAGTCACCCAAGGTATTTATGCAAAGAGATCATATCTGCTCTCAGTCTTTGTTTTGCAAAGGTTTACAGGTTGTCTATTCTCTTCATCTCCCTTTTAAGTCTTCTCAGCAGGTATGCTAATCCCAGTTCACCAGTATTTGAATGAGAGTGACCAGAATCGCATGACTGAACGAGAACTGCTTGTAGCATCTCAGCTATGGTCTCCTCCTGCTGCAGTAGAATGCACTGCTACTGAAAACACCTAGCATCACATTTCCTTTTTTGCACAGCTGCATCAATGGCAGCTCATAGCCTGGATCCTTCCTTCTCGGTCGCTTTCAAATTGACGATGCCTCAGTTAGCATAAAGTGTGATGATTCATCTCGGAACGCACGGATTTGGACTCATCCCCTTTCTATTATCTCGGTCTCCGCAGGCCGTAATCTCTTCCTGCGTGATGCCCACCTCCTCGCGTACAGACACCGCACGCCGGCTCCGCACCATGCGCACATTTCCTCTGCGGGGTCCGACCGCCGGCGCCCGGGCCGCTAACGGGTACCTCGGACCGGCCCCACGCCACGACCCGCGGCCGATATCGCTGCCTCCCTCCGTACCCTCTCCCTCCCGTCAGCCCGAGGCAGCGGCCGGGGAGGAGGCTGCTGACAGCTCCCCCGCGGCGGCGCAGCCCGGGCGGCTGCCGGAGCTCACGTAGGCCGGGGGGGGCGGGGCGGCGGCCTCAGGAAGCGGCGGCCGCGGCCGCACGTAGCGGAGCCGCCCGCGGCGCCGAGCCGGTCACGTCGGCCGGCCCGGGTCACCTCTCGGCGCCCTCGCTCCCTCCCCCCAGCCCCGGCGGCTTCTCGAGGGCGGGCGGTCGGGGCTGCGGGCGCAGGCAGCCCGCGCGATTAAATCAAGCTCTGTGTGCCGCTGGCCGCCCCCCTTCTTTCGTTCCGGCTGCCTGCACCTTCCGCCTTCCCCCTCTGTTCTAGGGGTAGTGCCTGCACGGCTGACGTGCCCCGGCCCCAACACCGGGGCTTGGCTGCTCCGTCCAACGACCACCCAACCCGCCGCCACACATCCGGCCCCGGGATGAGGAAAAAGGGTCTTCGCATTTCACCGGGAAAAGGGAGTCATGTCTGAAAAGACTCTGATCAGTGTCACCACTATCCTTAGGAAATGCACATGATTTTCACATCAGAACAGCTGATTTTCACCCAGAAGGCCCTATATTCTGCTCAGCGCAGGGAGGCATTTTGAACAGAGTAAAGCCCGTGGTGTTTAATGTGTCCTAGTATAAAAATCAGGTTCCAAAATGGGTTTTGTATCCAATGCACTTAGTGACTAGATGTTACATAGGTCTTATACACAGGTATCTGTCTCTCCTTGTACCAAGTAAGCTGTCAAAGAAGTGGTATTGGGAAAATACAAAATTGTTTTACTCGAAATGGTGAAAAATATTTTTAAATGATTGCGGGTTATTTTTCCTGCTTTGTTATCCTTATATCCCACAGGGATTGCTTCACTTCATAGTCATTCTAATGAAGGCTGTTTCAATCCTCATTTTATGGTTATGCATAACTGATGTATGCTGAACAGCATGTTGTTTCCTCTTTTCAGACAGCATCATCATGCCTGTCACCCTAAATTTGCTGCTTAATTCTTTCCTGTCCACATGGCGCTGCTCCTTGGTTTAATTTTTTCTCTCCTTTATTGTAGCAGCTTTCATCCACTTTTCCTGTTACTACACACACTTCCACTACACATGCCAGCACCTGCCATTTAGCTCATTTCATTGCCCAGGAAAGCGAATTAACAATGGAGGAGTAGCAAGCTGGTTTCCTGTTCTGAAAGGAATCCTTAATAACATGTGTAGCCCTGACTCTTGGGTTTGTTTCAGCTGCCATCACTTTGCAGCTATAAAAGTTGGATCCTTAACAGAGTTCCCCTACCACCAAACAAACAAACGGACAAACAGCAACAACAAAAAAGAGTTTTATTGAGGGGAGATAATCAACCCTTATGTACCCACAAAGGTGATGTCCTTTAGAATACGGAAGTAGGACAGGAGACTGTTCCACAAAGGCCACTGGCTCAATGAAGTAAGGTCTAATTTTAAGCAGATCTGACAGCTCTGAATTGTGCCAGAGACCATACTGGATCTCTTCTGCCCTCAGGATCTGAAGAATATAGAAAGACATAGAATGACCTGTGCCTAACCCTGGTCCCACAACTGTTGTTTATTGCACCACCTAAGTTTAGCCTTTAATTGATTGATACACTGCAGGTAGTAATTTCAAAGTTCAGTCTGAATGGCTGTCTTTGAAAACAATTATAAAATTATCACAATTCACCAGTGCTTTAGGGCATGGTGATAAGGGACTCCAGGAAGACCTGTTTGGAGAGACTAAACTGAGGTTTCTTCACATTTTTGACATGTTCTGATTTAACTTTCAAACAGGTAATGTTCTTCTTACCTCTTAAGTTGCCCAGCTGCTTGCAGAAATCTGCTGGTTTAAGTACGGTCATGTCCGCTCAATCTTTTACCCTGTTAAGAGAAAGGAAGTAGTCTACATACATCCGACCATAAAAGAAGATTTTCTAATAGTGAAGGTGTTTGTTTGGTCAGACACAGGTGTTTGTCCAGAAAGAAATTTGGCTTTGTGTTATGGCAAATGTTTAGGCTTTTGTCAATGTCTTCACTTTAATGTATCCACAAAAGTTAGCAGTCTTGAAAATAGGTAAGAATCCCTGCTGCTGCCTGCTGCTCAGTGCAAGATGCCTATCCTTTATTTCAGCATAAGCTGTGTTTCAGCTGCAACTTACTGAGAAGTCATGGAACTGGACTACAAAAAAAAAGGTAGCTGGTTTAAGCTATAGATAATAATGTGATTATTGTCTATACTAAGAAGCATATGCGTGTATGAAACTTTCTACAGGACAGTTCTGATCACAGTTTCTGTGCGAGAACATTGTTTTTTTCAGTGAGATGATAAGACAAGCCCTCATTGGTGGCATTGTTCCATCAGAAGGCTGTGTGACAAGACATTCATAAAAATGACTAATATGGAGATGATGCCACAGGCCATACCAATAACTGGCAGCATATTTCTTCACTCTTTAACTGATGTCAGAGTTCTTTCACTGCCATCCATGGTCCTCTAGATCAGATAAGAGTTACTTCTTATGCCTGGTAAGAAGCCCTTTCAGGGCCTAGATCTTCAACACAGTTAGGGATCTTCTTTATGGCCTTCTATTGAAATCAGGGTTATTCTCCTAGTAGAGCAAATGATTTCTTTGAATTTGGTCTGGGTGTTTTTTGAAAAAAACCCAAACAAACAAAAAACCCCCAAAACAAATCCTGTGTGGAAAGACCAGAGTCTTGTCAAGAAAACCATGCCTACTATTTATCTTCTTTTTTTTTTCCCCCAGGATTTCAAGAGATCTGCAGATTAGGAAATATTTATCTTTGTCCTTGCCTATCCCCAGGACAGAGAGATGTAGACAGTGAACAGCTGGATGGACCAGAAAGTCACGGAGGGGTGGAAAGAGAGAGATTGTAGAGGACTTAGAAGCCACAAAGATTCTCACAAGGGGAGGAACAGAGGCAACTGAAAGTGCAAAGGGATGATCTGCTTGAACAGTGGGTATCCAGGTTTCACCTTGCAGTAGCAAATTAGTGGACTGGCAGTAACTTTTTTCTTCCTGAAATGAAGAATGCCAACCTAGCTGCAAAGCAAAAGCATCCAGCCAGTAATGGAGATGTAAAATCTGTTTCTTCTGCATCAAATTCTAAATCAAGCTTAATGTTCCTAATTCACATTGTAGCTGCTGTTAAGAGTCCTTCCTCTTTATTAGTGTGTGCGCCTAGCTGATAACCCAGACTTGCATGGGTGATAAAATTAAATAAAAAAGAACCAGTCAAGAACATTTTCCAGGATTTATGTCTGGTTCTATTTAGCAAATTGAGTTTGGGGGTGGGAAATGAGATTTTGATATATGCTTCTCCTTTTTCCTTGCTCATTTTGAGCTGAAGTCTAGGCTTGCATAGTCTAAATAGGTTTACAGTGCTGCCAAGCTGAGGCACATAGAGAACTTCTAAAAATGAGCAGTATGATTTATGACTGGACAGAGGTATGAACATTCTCCTTCTAAATGGTTTCTAGGCTCACAGTGAGTCTTTTGTCTAGTGCAGGCTGAATTAGAAAGACAAGACTAGAACTGACTTCCTTAGTTTTGTTCTCAGCTATTGTAGGCAGCCATGCCATATAATCAGCTTTGATACTGTTCATTTGGCTCTAATCAGTATTAAAAAAAACAAAAACAAAACAAACCTCTCTCAGTAAACTGGTTTGGTTCCAAGATTAGTCTCTTCCTGTGGTCTCTTGATCCCAGCAGTGCATTAGGGCTTTACCTGGGAACTTCAGTCTTCCTAATAGTTTCTTCCCTGATCTATCTTTGTTCCCCTAATCTTCCTTTAATTTCTACTTCTGTTTATTTTGCCTTGTGTTTGTGTTTTCCCTGCTTAGAAATCATCTGGAATCAAGGAGTCTGAGAGAAATCTCTTTAATCTGGAGTCCAACTGGTGAGTGCTGTCTAAAGTGAGCACAGCACAAGATTGTGCCACTATTTGTTAAAAGTAATGGTCTTCTCTTTCCTTGGCAGTGGCTTACTTTAAAATTAATACCTGGAAAGGAAAGCATGGAAGTATGGAGAGAGAAATATACAATGTCAGATGTTCCTAGCAATAGCTGTTACATTTTATAGAATAACTGCCCATTGTAAAGTCAAATCCTCTTGCTTGGGTTATTTAAGATGGCATTGCAGATAGCATTGGAGACGATAGTTTGTTAGCTCCCAAGAAGCTGACAAAATGTGTAATACATATTTGCTTCATCCATTCTTACAGCATACTCAATGAGTTGAATGATTTTTATTTTTTTTTTAAGTAAAAGAAACAGTTAAGTATCAGTGAAATAGTTTACAGTGCTGACAGGGCATCAGGAGGGCAGGATGAGTTCTCCAAAAGTGAAGTACCAGAAAAAAAACACCAGTGGCTTATATCACATGGCTAATCCTTCTTGTAAAGGTGTTTTTATACTTGCATCAGAACATTGTGGATTATGGTCAGGAATTTCAGTGAAGGCTGATATGGGAGAGGAAGAACTAAAAGCAAGCAAATAATTCCAGAGATTGTTAATTAGATATAATAGAGACAGACCAATAACAAACAGCTGATGCTTCTCAATGAGAAAGAACAGCAGTTCCTTTTATAGAATCATAGAATGGTAGAGTTTGGAAGGCACCTCTGGAGATCGACTCCAACCCCCTTGCCAGAGTAGGATAACCCAGGGCAGGCCACACAGGAACAGATCCAGGTGGATTTGGAAAGTCTCCAGAGAAGGAGACTCCACAGCCTCTCTGGGCAGCCTGTTCCAGTGCTGTGTAACCATCACAGTAAAAAAGTTTTCCCTTATGTTGAGGTGGAACTTCCTGTGATCCAGTTTGTGACCATTACCTCTCATCTTATTGCAGGGCACCACTGAAAACAGACTGATTCCTTCTACTTGACACTCACCCTTCAGATATTTGTGAACATTAATAAGATTCCCTCTCAGTCTTCTCTTTTCGAGACTGAACAACCCCAGGTCTCTCAGCCTTTCCTCATAAGAGAGACGTTCCAGTCCCTTAATCATCCTTGTAGCTTCTGTTGGACTCTCTCTAGTATTTCCCTGTCTCTCTTGAACTGGGGAGACCAGAACTGGACACAATACTCCAGATGTGGTCTCACTAGTGCAGGTCTTAAAGCCTGTTGGCCCCACTCTTCTTTATGCACCCCTATCTACCTAACTACCATTTGCCTTCCTGGACACAAGGGCACATTGCTGTCCCATGGATAACTTATTGTCCACGGGGAATTGCTGTCCCATGGATAACTTATTGTCCACAGGGACTCCAAGGTCCTTCTTTGTGGAGCTGCTTTCCAGCAGATCTACCCCTAACCTGTACTGGTTCATGAAATTACTTCTCCCCATAGGTAGGACTCTATACTTTCCCTTGTTGTACTTCATTTGGTTCCCTTTTGCCCAGTTCTCCAGTCTCACCAGATCTCACTGAATGACGGCACAGCCTTCTGGTGTGTCAGCTTTTCCTCCTGGTTTCATATCATCAGCAAACTTGCTGAGGGTACACTCTATCCTTTCATCCAGGTCACTGATAATGTTGAATAGGATTGGACCCAGTACTGGCCCCTGGGGAGCACCACTAGTTACAGGTCACGAACTGGACTTTGTGCCACTGATCATGACACCCTGAGCTCTATCATTTAGCCAATTTTCAACCCATCTCATCATCCCATCTTCTAACCCACGCTTCCTGAGCTTACCCATGAGGGTTTTATGGGAGACAGTGTCAAAAGCCTTGCTGAAGTCAAGGTAGACAACATCTACAGCTCTCCCTGCACCTATCCATTTAGTCACATGATCATAGAAGGCTATCAGATCAGTTGGACATGACTCTCCTTTAGTAAATCCATGCTGGCTACTCTTGATAGCCTTCTTTTCTTCCATGTGCTGGGATATGATCTCAGAATGAGTGGCTCCATCATCTTTCCAGGGATGGAGATGAGGCTGACTGCTCTGTAATTTACAGGGTCTTCCTTCTTGCCCTTTTTGAAGGCTGGAGTGACATTGTCTTTCCTCCAGCTCTCAGAAACCTCTCACATTCTCCATGACTTTTCCAAAATGATGGAGAGTGGTAGAGCAACAACATCAGCCAGCTTCCTCAGCACTTGTGGGTTCATCCCATTGGGGCCCATAGATCTGTGCGTGTTAAGTTTACCCAAGTGATTTCTAACCCAGTCCTCATCGACCAGTGGAGAGTCTTCCTCCCTCCGTGTTTTCTCTCTTGCTTCCAGAGTCTGGGATTCCTGAGGGCTGGTCTTAGTAGTGAAGACTGAAGCAACGAAGGCATGCAGTAGCTCTGCCTTCTCTGCATCCTCTGTCACCAGGGCTCCCACCTCATTCAGCAGTGGGTCCCCATTTTCCCTGTTCTTCCTTTTACCATTGATGTATTTATTTATAGAAGCCTATGTAGTTAAGCAGCATGATGATGAAGCAGTACAAACACAAAGCACTCTGGTCTTGGAGCACATAGATGTCCTGTAATGTTTCAACAGACTGTAGTAAAATCAGCGAAAAGAGATGATACAGAGAGGAGGATTTAATCAGGTGGGGAATTCCAGGGTATTCTTTCTGCCTTCCCCAACACTGCTCATGCAGTGGTGGACAGTTTAGCTGCCATCTGAATTAGAGCCTGATCTAACCATTGATATTTCAAGGACAAGCACTTGGCACTGACAATTGTCATGATCCACTGAAAACCACTAGAACTGCACAGGAGAATGCCAATGAATTGCAGATGGATGGCAGTGCTTAGTTAGGCAAACCATGCATATAGTTTTTGATGGTGTACACTAAAATTTCTCTGAATACCTGAATATTCTGGCACTGAATTGTGCCTTTCTTATGCTTGATGCTGTTTTTTTGCTCTAGTAGCATAGGCAGGAACAGCAATATTCTGGACATTTCTATATCAGCTGCAGAATTTTCCTTTAAATCCCAGATGACAATTCAAATAATATACAGTTTCTAGGAGCTTGTATGCAAAGTCACTTGAGGTCATTGCTGCTACTCATTTTTTACTCCTTTGGAGACGGGTTCATAGCCCAGACACCCAAAATATATTTCTGGAACTTCCATTCAGCACACTGTTGAAAGACTGAAATGCTGCTCCATTTAAATTTTGTAAGAACAGCATCATGTTGTAGATCAGTTAGCTAGTAGCTGCTTTAAATTCTATCATGAGACCTGCGAATCCAATGTGAGAGCTCTGGTGTCCCTGAAGAATTATTGTGATTCACAAGAATTAGACTAGTATTATTTTTTACCTTTGTGGTCTTTGTCACTGGCAAACTACAAGGGTTCATGAAATATATGATATCACAGAAATTCCATAGTACTACGTATTCAAACTATTTCAGAACACTACTTTATGGATTCATTTTCCTATTTTCATACTGAGTCATCCACGGAGGTATTGTGTGACCTTAAAAGACTTCCTGGAACTGATGTCAATGGGATAATTCTGTACAGAGTAACATTATTAGCTTTTCTGATATTTAAGATCTAAGTTATAACTACTTTCTAAAGTATCTCTAAATCTCTGCTATTGGAAGAAAGAGAGGCTGTGGACATATGGCTCTTCATCAGACGTGCTGTAGTAGATCTTTCGGCATCACCTGCTCCACTTTGCTCTCAATTGGGTAATTGTTAACAAACTGCCACTTTCTTGAGACAACCAGAGTTTTTTTTCAGTCAGTGGCTTGGATCTACAGTCAGCAGTCTGAATAACTGAAGGCTCATTTCAGAGCTAGCTGAGTTTCCCCACAGCTGTACTGCCATCTGGCCTGTTTCTTTTACATCATGCTCCATGTCTCATTATTCTTTTCCTATGAGCTGTCCTTGTGTCTATTAATCATCACAACTGCTTGTTTTCCCTTGCCTGGGATTTGGTCCTCTAATCTCCTCTTCAGTTTCTTCAGAATTTATTCAGTCACAGGGTATTTTTGAGCTGACTGAATGAGTATTCCCTTGCCTCAAAAAAAAATGTGACCCCTGTAATATAAATTCCAACTTCAGCTGTGCCTTGCTTATATTTCCCTCCAACCAAAGAAATTTGTTACAGCAAGGGATTCTAGTAATATAATTGTCTGTCTGTAAACACTCCAGAGAGAGTGTAGAGCCTTTGCTCCTTCCTCCTTGTGGAGGGTATGGAAGCATCTTCAAGGTTATTGCACAGCAAGTTAACTGGAAAGGAAAATACAGAATATTTTTGTGTAGTGAAACTGCGTGTTGGAGGACACTGATAAGCCACCAAGCATGTGGGAGGAGTGACAGTTTTGGGTGATGAAGGGAAAAGGAACTTGCTTCCTTTAGTCAAATCTCAGAGCTAAAGATTGTGATGGCTAAAAGGAGACTTCCTCCATCTCTGCAGGGCTGCAGGGAAAAGGGAGTCACTTTTTGTCAGGAGGAAGCCAGGCTGAGGACTGACAGAGGAGCTTCTCTGCTGCTTTGTCTTTTATCCATTCTATTACTAATAAAGATAAGATAAGGATAACTAAACTGAAGATGCAGTTTCCTGACATCAGGATGGAAAAGGCAGAGGGGTCACTGTGAATGAAACTGAGAATTAGATAAAAGTCCAATTTGTCATCAGTACCAATCTAATGAATGGTGTTATTCAGAGTGCACATCTTACCCCTCTGTATAATCCTGGTACAGCAGGAACCAGCCATACAGTAACCAGAGTCATTCCTATGCCTACTTTCTCAACAGAAGAAAATTTTAGACTATTAATGCTCCAGCTTTTTTTTTTTTTAATTGGAGTTACTGTGTATTTTATATTCTCTACATTGTGGTTTTTGCATTTTTCTGAATATTTTTGCATCTTTAAGCTGTGTGAAGTAGAGCTTTTCAATGTCAACCAGTTTATTATCATTTTCACAAATTTAATTATCAATTTAATATATTATCAATTTAAGATATATATGTCCCTTCCCTTGCTTGAAATGTCTTCCCCTGTCATCTGTACCAAATGCCAAACCAGCAATGTGAGACTGAGCTCTAAGTGATGGTACAAGTATCTGGCAGGATGACTGTGGCACGCTTACCTTCCTTTCCTCAAGTCAAAAGTCACTTGTGCTTATAAGGAGAAAAAAGCTACAGAAAACTAGACTGTTTTTTCTCCCCCTCTAGTTTTTTGAAGCTTATCTCACTTCTGAGTCCTGTTATATCACATGGTTTGCTTTGGACCTTCTTCTGCCTTCCAGGCTCTGTATCCTCATAAATAAACCTTCAAAGTCTTTCTCATCATTTTGAGAAGAGAACAATTTAATACTGACTATAACTAGAAGTGTCTAGTTAAACTGTGTATAAAGTTCTATTTGAAAGGGTACTTTCATCATTATGTGTAAACCTGTATAATTCTGTGCCCTTTCAGAGTAATGTCAGTTGAAGTAAGATGATGGATATTGTCTGAAGGTCTGTTTATTTAGCAAGTAAGTGCAGGAAATCTGGACAAGAGTTTTCATTAAAAAAAAAAGATAGAACAGAAAAGGTAAACTCTCCCTGTCACAGGTGTTAAATTCTGTCATAGATCAAAGTCTACATTAAAAAGGAGAACATGAAACTAGTCAGTAGTTTCTTGTCTCTTGCCAAGGAGAAGTTAGATACTAAATCAGAAAAACTAATGCTCACCTCATAAATAGCAGCTTCTGTCTCTCAGGACTCTAATTCTTCCTGCAGAAGACTCCGTGAAGCCTGTCTGAGGTCAGTTCAGTGCCTCATGTCCAAGCCCAGCACCAGGCACAGGCAGCAGCCCTGCTGACTTCACTCGCCTTCGTGCTGCCCTCACCACCTGCCTGCTGCACCAGGGTTGTCCCCTTTGTCTCTCCATCACGGAAAATTGGATGACATTGAGTTTCCCTGACATATGCAGTCTGGAGTAAAACCAGGTCAGAATGCAGTTTACCTGAGACCTGATTTAAAGCTGTGATTACTAAGCCATCTTTTCTATTTTCAGTCCTGCCTGCCTCCCATTTCCTGGCTTCTGTGGTGGAGGAGATGCAGTTTAATCCATGTGATTATGCATACTATACAGTGGTCTTAATTCACCTTCTGAAATACTCATGATTAACTAGAAGACCCGGAGAAGAAAAGACTCGAGGTAATTGAAGAATGTGCTTGTGAAGTTTTCCGGGTGCTGATACAGATTTTCATATCATGTTACATATCAATCATAAGAAAGTTATTCATGGAGGTGTTAGTTAGCAGAGTAACATGCACTGGTATCATTTTTGTATCAAAGGAGATCTGATTATCATAGTGATGCTACTTTGTAACAGTCTTCAAAGCTTTAAGGAAGAAGCTTATGTTTAAAGCAGTAAGATGGTAAAAAGAAAGAAAGTTGGAGCTGCAGACATAAGCTAAAGGCAAAGTAGAAAATAGCAGTAGTGTTTAGCATAGACACTAGTGGCAAAAGGACTGTAGGAAACAGAGCTGGAAAAGTGGAGGTGACAGTAGTCAAGCAACAAGATTATCAGCCCATCAACAAACACTTTGGCAGTCTCACAGGCAAAACATGACGGTCTTTGCAAAGCTGTGGAGGCAGGAGTGATAACATTTAAACAGAGCCAAGATGTAAGGGAATCTGGGAGGGGGGTTGAGGAAAGAGCATGCCCTGCTTATGCTTAGTGAGTAGGAAGATGATGCTGTCATCTCTGATGAGAGGAAGAGAGAGAAAGAAAAATGGGAAGCAGTCTGAGTCCTAGTCAGATTAAAATAATGGACCTGCAGCAAACACTGAATTGTTGTCACAGTTAGATAAATGATGACTGGTTTTAAGTGAGTTTCACAAAGTGCTTCTAAGCTATTGATTCCTTCATGTATCTTCTTTCTTTCCTGGGAACTGAGCAGCTAAGCACAAGTGTATTTCTGAAATATCTGGTTATTCTGCCCCATCCTAGAGCCTCTATTTCTTATGAACAGTTTTAACTGTTCATAAGAGAACAGAGAACATCAAAAGAAGAAAAGATGAGCTGTGCTCCCTTTTGCAGAGTATGAAGTGAAACAGACTGAGAACTGAACAAAGAGGAAGTAATTATGAGAACTGATCTTCACAGAAACTGAGGCAGGAAAGTATCTGACAGGCTGGCAATTTTCTTTTGTAATAAACGTTGGGCAAAAAGAAGTCCTGGCATAGTATAAGTCTACACTGCTAAGCATACAGAAGCAGATAGGAAGTACTGATGAGGGTGCTTAAACCACTCAGAGCATGTTGCTTTCCACAAGGAAAGTTATAAAAGCTTGGGTTTGACAGATGTAGCTGGTTTTGGATAACTGCATAGATGTCCAAAAGAAATAAAGAAAAAAAAACTATTAAAAGAGGAACAAAAATAGTGTCAGAGTCATTTCAGAAGAGCAGATGAAAGTACTCAGTATCACCATCACAATGTATATATGATAGAAATGTGAGCATAACCAGCAATCAGATTTACCACCTGGGCCGGAACAATCCCCACTGTCCATACAGGCTGGGGGAGGAGGCGATAGAGAGCAGCCTGCAGAGAAGGACTTGGAGGTGCTGGTAGACGAGAAGCTGGACATGAGCAGCCAGTGTGTGCTTGCAGCCCAGAAGGCCAATCACATCCTGGGCT
>JANHFX010022396.1:0-16073 GCA_027560015.1 Chloroceryle amazona | reverse complement strand
GAGGATGTCCCTGCTCTCAGCAGGGGGGTTGGGCTAGATGACTTCTAGAGGTCCCTTCCAACCCAGACATTTCTATGTTTCTATGTTACCATGAAGAAAGGGATAAGGAAGCAACTGGTAGGTGCCAGCCATGTCTATCATTATAAGATAAAGAATCATGTAAGGGCATAGAGACAAGAAGCCTTACAGTAGATGTGAGTTACCTCAGGCACAGCAACAGGAATGTCATTCACATGAAAAAATATGACAAATATGTATGGAGTGCAAAATGTTTTTCACTGTTACACAAATACACCTCACAAGTATCCAGACAAACACAAGATATAGAGAGTGTATAACTGGAGATCAATTCACAGGATAGAATCTCAGCAATGGTGATACTGTCATATTTTTATCAAACAGTGACAAAATGTGTGGAATTATTTTAATGGATGCAGAAGAAGTACCATAGTAATGCACAAACCAAGTGAGATGTAACATAGCATGGCCCACTGTAAAACATTAACATTACTGGTATCAGCGAGGCTCACAGGATACAGAACATACCTATTCCATACAGAACATACCTATTCCATACTGTTGCGTATGCAAAGATAAAATCACCAAAACTTAGGTTTCTGTGTAGTGAATACGTGCTAGCAAAAAGCATGGTACTGAAACACCATGAGACTGTAAAGCTGGTTAAGACCCAATGACAGTGGAATCATTTGGAGGATTGCACAGTGGAAGACTGTTTTCAGGACCCAGGTGGAAAACAGGGTTTCCAGGGAATGTGCCATTGATCTATCACCTGCATTAGAGTTACGCCAGAATGAGAATGCGAAATCTTACCAAGACCTATAGCACCCATGTAGACATCGACCGAACTAGTAGCACAGAGCTTGTGTAATGTGGACAAAATTAGGGCAATTACTTAAGTGAATATCTGCCCAAACCACACCACTTTTGGTAGAAATCTTTCTCTTTACTTCAGTGGATCAGAATTTGACCTGCTGATTCCTTTCAAAGTAGTGTGTATCAGTCTTTGTGGAAAAATACCTCAATATTCAAAAAACATTGGCAATACTTTTTAGGATGTCCAAAAGCTTCACTTAGTGCATTGAGACCAGGCAAGGAAAGTTTCGATTGGAAAGAGGTAGCTTCAGCTGACTTTGTGTGACAAATGCAAAGAACAACAAGGGATTGCAGACATCTTAAATTTTTACAGTTAGTTTGAAAATGTCATGAGCAATGATAAAAGAAAGCCTAGATAAAATTTCTCAGAGTGTATATATATGAAAGTCATGCAATACTATATTGGGAGAGCAAGAAAATGCCCAGTAACCTTCACTACCTGAAGACAATCTGATAAATTGCATGAACGCATTTCAAAGAAGTTTCTACAGAATTCACTATGGAGAAAGAAGACTGTAGCTCTTTGTGGGGGAAATGACCTACTGTAACTGAATCATTCTGAAAAGATTTAAAAATAAATCTTATTTGCCTCTCCACCATGTGTTACATTTTTGACTGACAGCAAATTACATAGGGCTGCTAAAAAAAGCAGTGGTATTGTTTGAGGGGTTTTTAACTTTTTAGAAATGGAACTAAGCGTTAGCTTAATTGTGGATCTCATTAGATAATCATGTGGCAGAATTGCTCAGTTGTTCTGGTTTCATTGTCCGGATCTCAACACTTTATCTTCAGCTTGGACAAGCCAGGGTCAACTCTCAACTCTAACAACCCACAGAAAACAGTTGAATTCTGAGACCTTTGTGTCAAATCTTCATCTGTTAAACATCAATTTAATACTATTTTCTTCTTAATCTTGCCCATTAGCTCTACAGGATCCATGTTTTTTGTCATCTTTAGCTGTACTAATAAATACACGATTAATGATTTTGGTATCTCTATTTTATTAGCTAATAAGAGACAAACACCTAAGTCGGTTATTTGCTCTTGAAAAATTGTACTGATTAAACCTTCACATGATCATGGTGGTATCATTATGTGTTACAATATTTTTAGAAACCTGCTCCCTAAATTTTTGAGGCAGATACATGAAGAACAAAGCCCAGAGAGGGACTCAGAAACTGTAGCATTCACCAGTAACTCAGTGGAATTTAAAAGTTGCTGATCAGTATCCTGACAATTCAAGATAGCCATCTGGAAGCTCTAAGGGGAACAATAGACTTTTTCTTGTGTTTCTTCAGACATATCTTTTCTCTCTGCCCTAAGGATTCACGTTAGCTGGAGATAAGGGTTTAAAGGTGTGACATTTTTCAGAAAACTGAAATGCAGAATTCACATTTGTTCAAATCCTTCAACTGATTTGGAGTGGAGATAGGAATTTAGATCTCTGCTTCTCTCCAAGTGAACAGTCTAATTACTGGATTGGTAGATACTAGGTTTGTCAAAGAGAGAGGCAGCTCTTAAGGTTCTATTTTGTGCAAAGTATATAAAATACATAATAAGCCCATGTCAACAGAAGTTACAGTCTGGATGCTCTGTTAGGCAATGGGGAATGAGGACCTGAGGACCTGATGATATAAGGCCTTGAACAGTCCATGTCAGGTGATGACTTTGATGAGCTAACTTTCCTTAGGAGGTAGATAAAAAACGCTGAAGTCATCTGTTGAGTGAATTATTCTCAGCAGTCTGAGTTTTTTTTTTCAGTTTTAATTTATTTTTCTTCTGAACTTTTAACCTTTCTTCTTCAGGGCAGAACTCATTGAACTTTAATAACCTACCTCATCTACTTCAGCTTCCCAAAAAGGAGTGTTTTGGCTTTGTCTGTGAATACATTTGCACTATTGAGATATTCCCTGACCTAATTTAAAAGAGGCTAAGAGGATTTCTGAAGTGTATTTTCTGAAGGAAGGAGAAGTTAGCAAAATGCAGAAGCATTTAATTGAGCTGGGTATGATACTTCCTTCTGTGTCCTGCCCAACCTTTTTTTCCCCATCCTTGTTTATTGATTTGTGGACTGACCATCGACATACCTTCTCAATTTCCTCCACAGACACCTTTTACATTTAGTTATCTTTCTTTCTTTCTTTCTGAATCCTACCACGTCCTTGCCAGCTGTATATAATCTTCTGTGATCTTCATGCTTCAAGGATATTCCAGGTCTTCCAGATTGTTTGGCACCAAAAGCTCTCTAATCAGCTTTGGCAAATGTTCATTAAAGATATATTTTTCCATATGTTATCCTAAGGGGTTACCTACAGGTAAATCAAATGACCTAGTCACCTTGGTTTTTCCCCTGTTTGGAAAATATCAGACTATAGAGATAAAGACTGAAAGGCCTCTGACACTTCATAGCAACAAGCTTATCTGAGCTAACAGAAAACCCATCATCCATTCTTAAGAGCTGGCACAGATTCCTTTCTCTTTGATAGATGTTTTATTCTGAGCATCATTTCTATTTCAACTGACTTTAGACAGGGAGTGTGAAACAGCTATGACTCTGCTTCAAAATCTCTTCCCTTCTGTTTTCTTTTTTATCTCCTGTTACAACTGCCAGCACAGAACCTGCTGATCATATACTAGTATCTATTATATCTCATTGTTCTCATATGTATTGATTTGAAACCTTTAACCTCATGTACGCTTTCTGAAAACTCAACGTATCATATGTCTGTGATCTGAACTGGCATTTATCACCAAAATGGCACTAAAATCAAGAGCTGTTAAGGGTGCAAAAGATTTATTCTCATCCACAGTTAGTTGACCTCTGGGGAATACCATGATTTATATAAAAGAAAGTGCATATTGTTGATGGCCACAGTACCACTGATAAAGCCATTTTTCTAATATTTACAAAATAGTCTTTGGGTTCCCTCATTTTCACAATAACGTAAGTGTACTTCCTTCTTCCCCTTTCTCCACAGTAGGTGATTGAAACCATGAGATTTTCAAATATGACTTAGGAGACACTGAGTTTCTGGGTATGTTTAACTCCTATCATGAGAGAAAATGCATATAGACAGCAAAAGACAGCCCTCTTTTATAGACTGCTGTATTTCTTCACTCCTACAAATTGGCATCTCAGCTCAGTATGCGAACCTGCACCACCCTCAAATCTCACACCTCTCTCTCCCTCATTCACACATCAGCAACCCACATCCTCCCATGTCCAGAGCCAGAAGTGCAGCTCCCAGCACAGACTGAGTTCCTCCAGCAAACACTGCAACTGAAACAGCTGGTCAGCATGGAGCCATTTGTAGACACTGAAACAAGCTGTTATTAATTGGTGGGCTGAAGGTAACTCCCTTCATAGAGTGATGGTTAAAGCTCAGCTCAGCTAAAATGCTTCCTCATGCAAGATGGAAATTGCTCTTCCCACCTCTAAGTGACTTTGAGCCCATGATCACAAGGGTCATTTGGCCTCTCTGGGCACCAGCTCCAGTGCCAGACCATTCTTACTGTGAAGAAATTTTACTAGTGTGTGATCAGATTTTCTCTGGCTGCAGCCTGTTGCCTTTCAGCCTTTCCCTGTATACCTCTGAGAAAGAACTGGCCTGGTGTTTTTTACCATTGCCCACTAGGTAGTTAATACAGCACAGGCAGATCTCCCATAGGCTTTTCTGTTGTAGGCTGAAGAAATCCAGATCTCTCATTCAGGTATTGCAGTCCTCTTATAATCTTAGGATACCTGTGCTGGACTTCCTTCAGTTTGACAGTATGCTTTCTGTACCGGGGAGCTCAGATGTTGTACAGTACTCCAGATGTCATCTCAAGAGTGCTGAAGGGAGAGAAGAAGCACTTCCCTTGACCTGCTGTCTACACTTCTGCTAATGCAGCCCAGTATGCCATTGACCCTCATCCTCCATTAAGGCATATTGCTGACTCATGTTCAACTTGTCAGCAAACACCGAATATCCTGTTCACCTGTGAGCTGGTGGCCTTGCAGCCCAGTGCTGCAGCAGATGTTCTCTGCTTTCTCTCAAGACTGGGTTTTTTTTTGATTTCCATTTCCTTTAAATGATCTCGATGAGATACTGCTCCTTTAGCTTCCCTGTTGGGGGTGGGGCAAGGAGGGATAAATTGTGTCGAAGAGTAAGTTTGTGAACTTCCCACATTTAGTGATACCTTTGCCTGTTTCTGGATACTGATAATATATTACGTGGCCACCTAGATGATACAGGCCATAATTAGACACCCTATTCGCACACACACAGAGCCCCATACACACCCTTTTGCATGTAGAGTGCTTTTGCATAAAGCACAGTAATGGAGGAGTCTTCTATAGGCAACTCCTGTAGAGTTTCATACCACTCCAGAGTGGTCTAACTGCCATTTAACTGGAGACACATAGCACAAAACTATTCAACGTTCCGTGTTCTCCATCTCCTAATACTATAGGTGTTTGTAATTGTATTGGTGATGGACACTTCCCTAAATTTGCTATGTCTCGGTCTGTATAGCCCAATCTCTTCATGCTGTTACATTGGGCTGCTCAAACCCACTGATCATTCCTGGACTCACTCCAAAATGGTTTGCCAAGCCTTAAGTCAGAATCATAGAATCATATAATACAATGGCTTGAGTTGGAAGGGACCTTAAAGATCATCTAGTTCCAACTCTCCTGCCATGGTCAGGGACACCTCCCACTAGACCAGGTCTTAAACACTTCCAGGGATGAGTCATCCACAACTTCTCTGGGCAACCTGTTCCAGTGTCTCACCACCCTCATAGTAAAGAACTTCTTCCTAATGTCTAATCTAAATCTAATTTGCTCTAGTTTAAAACCATTGCCCCTTGTTCTATCACCACATGCTCCTATAAAAAATCCCCCTCCAGGTTTCCTGTAGGCCCCCTTCAGGTACTGGAAGGGCACTAGAAGGTCTCCTGGGAACCTTCTCTTCTCCAGGCTGAATAGACCTAACTTCCTCAGCCTGTCCTCATAGAAGGGGATTTCCAGCCCTCTGATCATCTTTGTGGCCCTCCTCTGGACCCATTTGGGCACCGTTTTCTCTGCCATTATTATGTTGCCACAGTAGCTTATCTGACAGCAGGTCATTTTAGGGTGACACAGCACTTTTCTTCTTCATAATATGACTGTTGTTCCTTATAGTATTGACTTTAGAACTGGCAGGTAAAGGTAACTTGACTGTGTTATGATGGTCAGCACTGTTCCTGAGTTGTGCTGTATAGGCTATAATCTGACCTTCCCCTCTTCCCCTTCCCGCTATTGCATGACGTTGCCGTTTGAAGAGATGGCTACTTGGAGCAGCAGCTGAGAAGCTGGAGAATGGGACCAAGTCCTTACAAGCTAGAGAATTTCAGTAAACATTAGAAGAACAGCTGTTAGGTGCCTCAGAGGTGTTGAAGAGAAAACTCTGGGATCTGCTTCTTGGAAAAAGGGTGTGCTTAGCCAGTTTCTCTAGATTTTAGCTGACAGAATCTGTATTTGTCTTCAGGGAACAGGAGGCAGCCAGCCTGAATGATGAAGATGAGTCGTGCTGGTAGAAAACCTCAGTAGAAGTTATATTAAGAACTGAGCATGAAGACCTGGACCCTGCTGGGAAGGCTGGATAGATATTTTTGTGTTGCTTGTTAAGTTTTTCAGCAAGTGCAAATCCCCAAAAGGCAAATGTTCTCTAGGACTTGTCTAACTTGCTGAGAGAATGAAGAGCTGGGAGACATGGTGTTAAGGTTACATCCTGCCAAGGGGATGCGTGCCCTGGGGTGGTGTAGTGTTGGCTTCCTCCCCATGCAATACACACAAATGCAGATTGAAGACAGAGAGTGCCTTTCACATCAAGAGTGTCTATGTTCAGTTAATATTTCTTTGCTCTTTTGGTCGTCTCTGAGTCATCTATTGTTCTTTGTTCCTAGAGCTCCTCAATGAAGGAGTCAGTCTTGGTGATACTAATTTGCTTTGTTTTTTGGGAGCAATTGCCACTTAAAGCTATTTGTTAGCTTCCTTTCTTTATTCAGTCCATGTATTTGACTTGTTTCTTCCTTTGTATCTTTGTCCTGTAAGGATTTTCATGCCTTCTTCTTTTTGCCTTGCTCCTCTAAAACAGCAAGTGTCATCTCCCAGATTGCTCTTTATATGTGTGTCCTCAATTATCAACTTCCACCCATCAGACTAAGAAGCACTGTTGTGCTTCCACTGCTCTTATGAAATTGTACTTCCTTTTTGAGAAAAACAAAAATCAAAAATCAACAGCTACTGTAAATAAGTAATGTGTTCTGTTTACAGAAGTAAAGCTGTGCCAGGAACAACTTTGGCTTTTAACTGAATCATCTGACCTTGGTTTATATGGTGAAGTCCTGGGAGAAGGGACTCATCTGCATATTTGTATCAAGACAGATATATTATTAGTATTCAGGAAAATTAGTCATACAGAGGAAAGCACTATCACAAAAAGTTTATAGAAATGCCAAATGTCTATTAAAAAAAAAAAAAAAGGAATGGAAGAAATGTTGTCTTAATGGCTTGAGAACTGATTTTTTTCTCTTTAATAACAATCTTTTTTTTTTGGAGGATGATTGCTGATAACTGAGAAGCATACTTCAGATGGTAATGTCATACTGAGACAGTTCTGACTACATAGTATGAGATGGAGCAGGATGAATAACTAGGCTGACATTTAATGTGAGTGGTGTTAGTGTGGGGGTACTTGAAGTATATCTGTCATTGTGAGTCAGTTCCCAGGGTAGGAGGAGAATAAGAGCAGGCATCCAAATAAATCATGATGTCAGCTCTGTGGTGGCATCTCAGGCTTGAGCACAGGTCGATTGCTAGCAGCATGCATGGTACCTCTCTGTTCTCACAACACTGGAGATGGCTTGTCAAATAGCTATGTTTCCCTCTCCTTCCTTTTTCAGTGTACATGCTAGGTTTTCTAAGCAGAGATACAGTACGCTCCAATTTTAGTGAATCATCTCATCAGAACACAGATATTCTGAATAGTCAAAAAAATGAGATTTGACAGCTACTGAAAGTGCTCTCATCTTCTGCAATGAATGCCATAAACTGGTTATAAAGAGGAAAGTAGAACTACCTTGAACATGAGACACCACCCAACCAACATCAAGAAGTTACATTTTATCAGTTGATTGTGCTCAGTATAGGGATCCTATATTCCAACAGATCTGCAGGTGTCTATGAAACTCATGTAAGTGTAAGCAATGGGAAAAAACATCTTTTATAATGATGGCCCAAAGCCAACAGGAGAAAGACTGCATCCATCTTTCAGGACTGGCCTTTCCTTGGCCTGGGCTCCATCAATGATCCAGAATGTAACCAAGGGGATTAGAACATGGAGCAATTCACTTGGAAGCAAAATTTTCATGAATTCTTCAGTGACTGATATGCTGGCTGCAGTGAAACCAGCAGCAAAAGTAGCTCAGGTTTTGCAAATAATTTTATTTCTCATATCTGGAATAATTGCAGAAGTTCCTGTCAGGTGTTCAAAAAAGCATTTACCCAATTCAAATGCATTCTTAGTTTTTAAAGGTCCTATACCAAAACCCAACTAACAACTCCTTAGTGAAACTCTGGATATCATTGAAGTCCCGTATAATGATTTCTGACTAAAAGCTGCCTTTAAATACCATGACAGCAATACTGTGCTGTCTTGAATCTTGTGATGCCAGTAACAACCATACAAAATTAGTATATACATTTTCAGGAAAATCAAACTGGTGGTGCTTTTGTGCTGGTTCTTGGTTCTTATTGGCTTTCTCTGCTTACTCAGAGAAGTCAGACACAACATGCACAGCCTCCTGCTCTCATCTTTCAACTATTTTTCAAGCTTAGACAGTGTAATGACATTGTTCTAACATCTGCTCTGGGAGAAGCCAAACTGCACCTTTTCACCAGAGTGAGTGGGGTTGAAACCAGGCTTCAAGAAATTATCTTTGCTGGAGCAGAATTAGAATTTTACTGAGTGCAAAGTCAAAAATTAAGGAAGCTCCAAAATATAGGCCTAATGAAACAAATCTGTCGTTGTTGATGAAAGAAGTTACCCAGATTTGAGCATCTCAGTATTACTTGTCAGGTAGAACACAACTTTATTTGTAGTGCCTCCGAATTGTTGTGAAATATTCTAGGCCAAATTATCAGATGATAAAAAATATCAGAATGTCATGGAAGAAAATGAGGTTTGCTAACCTATTCTAGGTGATAATCTGATCCCTGGAGGGTTTTCAGATCATCATAAATTACTTTAACCCCCCATATCTTTCAAACAAATCATTACTCAGAAAAATAATTTGTCCTAATGGGTCACAGAAATATTCATATTTCCTGTTATATCCATCATGACATTGTGGAGGGCAATAAGGTCTCCCCGAGCCTTCTTTTCACCAACTAAACAGCCCCCATTCCCTCATCCGACCCTCATATGTCTTGTTCTCTAGACCCTTTACCAGCTTTGTTGCTCTTCTCAGAACATGCTCCAGCACCTCAATGTCCTTCTTGTAGTGAGGGGCCCAAAACTGAGCACAGTATTCAAGCTGCAGCCTCACCAATTCCAAGTACAGGGGCATGATCTCTTCCCTTCTCCTTCTGGACACATTGTTTCTGATACTGGTCGGGATGGTGTTGGCCTTCTTGGCCACCTGGGCACATTTCTGGCTCATATTCAGATGGCTGTCAACCAAGACTCCCAGGTCCTTCTCCACTGGGCAGCTTTCCAGCCACTCCTCCCCAAGACTGTAGCATTGCCTGGGGTTGTTGTGACCCAAGTACAGGACCTGACACTTGGCCTTGTTGAACCTCATACCACTGGCCTTATTGATTCATCCTGTCCAGATACCTCTGTAGAGCCTCCCTACCTTCAAGCAGATCAACACACCCACCTATCTTGGTATTGTCTGTAAGCTTGCTGAGGGTGACCTCGATCCCCTCATCCAGATCATTGATAAAGATATTAAAGAGAACTGGCCCTAGTAGTGAGCCTTGGGGAACACCACTTCTGTCTGGCTGCCAACTGGATTTAAATCCTTTCACCACCTCTCTCTGGGCCCAGCTGTTCATCCAGTGTTTTACCCAGCAGAGCATATGCCCATCCAGTCCATGAGCAGCCAGTTTCTCCAGGAAAAAGTTCTTGGAAACAGTGTCAAAGGCTTTACTAACATTGAGATAAACAACATCCACAGCCTTTTCCTCATCCACTAATCAGGTCACCTTGGCATAGAAGGAGATGAGGTTAGTCAAAGCAGGACCTGCCTTTCATAAACCCATGCTGACTGGGCCTGGATGTCCTGTATGTGTGTGTGATGGCACTCAAGATGAGCTGCTCCATAGCCTTCCCTGGCACTGGGGTCAGACTGACAGCCCTGGAGTTCACCAGATCCTCCTTCTGGCCCTTCTTGTAGGTGGGCATCACATTTGCTAACCTCTAGCCAACAGAAGCCTCCCCTTTTAGGCAGGACTGCTGGTAAATGATGGAAAGTTGCTTGGTGAGCACTTCTGTCAGCTTCCTCAGTATCCTTGTGTGGATCCCATCCAGCTCCATAGACATATGTGTCTAAGTGGTGTAGTAGGTCACTGACCATTTCCTCTTGGATTATGGGGGCTTCATTCTGCTCCTTATCCCTGTCTGCCAGCTCAGGGGGCTGAGCACTCAGAGGACACCTGGTTTTACTGTTAAAGACTGAGGCAAAGAAGACAGTAAGTACCTCAACCTTTTCCTTAGCCTTGTCACTGTATTTCCCCCTGTATCCCACAGATCTAATTGGCTTGGGCACAGGGACATTCTGGGACTCCACAAATTCCAGCAGAAAGTTTCACTGCAACATACAGATATATTTACAGTAACCAAGTAGGATGGTCTGTGACAGAGAAGGTAATGTCAGTCCTCCTTGAAAAGCCTGCGTACGACCCCAGCAGTAGAACAAGCAATGTGATAGAGTGTGACCTTGCCAACAACAAGCATCAGTTTGTTGTAGCAACAGGGCAGTTAGGAAGTCAGACAAGGGCAGAATCTCTGCTGTCATTGTGTCCTAGCCTTTCAACTGGGACAGCTGCTTTCACATTTTCTGTACGGAAATCCTGTGAAGAGGATACTGTTGCTTTATGTTTAGCCTGCTACCTATGCTGTCTTTGGGTATCAGTTACCCATGGTAATCAACTTGCTTTACATTCTTCCTCTTCTGCTCCTCTTCCTCAAACTCAGTAACAAAAAAAAAATAATTGTCTTACTTGCCTACATCTTTTCTCAGATGTGAAATCTATGCCTTGTACCACTTTTATAAAATGCAGCAAGCATTATGAGCCTGGAAACAAATGAATGCTTGGTTCACATGCTGAAATGTCTACCTAACTCCAGTCAGTTGAAAGGGTAATACTGACTTCTAGCTAATGGTTGGACATACCCTACAGGTTGTGACCTGACTCTGCTGGCAGCATTAAGAAACTCCCCAGCTGAAGGTAGATTTTTCAGGCAAGTTTTATTTCCATGAAACAAAAGCCATGCTTCTTTGAGCTGCAGAAAGATATTATGTTACATTTTAAAGTGTGATATACAGTTCTTACTTCCTGAGGGCCCCTAGCCAGTTCCACAAGCTACTTTAAGGGAGTTGCTGACAAAGTCTCATCTTAAAAAGCCTACGAGTAAGATTTTAAAAATATCTACCTATAGACCTATATATGAATATAATCCATTTTTATCTATCAGCTTAAACATAAATTGATCTTCCCTCTCTCCAGCTTATAGCAGGGAGCCATCAGAGACATGACATAACCTTTCGTCTCAGACAGTCAAACAGAGAGCATGGATGCTAAGTGACATATGGCAAATTTGGGCATGAAGGGAGGAATGGGTGCTTTGCAGTCAGAAGTACCCACCGGTGTGGAGGGGCTAGAACAGCTCTGTGGCAAGCAGGTCACAGCAGCTGATACTGAGCTTGAGCGGATGAGGTGGGAACTTGTGCTGACTAAACTGAAATATGAACATGAGGATAATGAAAAGCAAAGGCTTCATGAAGAGAGAATGGAGCAGATTCATTAATTGGCAGTACGAAGATCGGTAAATAGGGAAAGGAGAGAGGGTTGAACACAACAGAGACTAAAACATTCACATTCTATGTTAAGCAATTTGTAAGGTTTTAATTATTTTTGCATGTTGAGTAGTACTGAAACTATTCTTCTGAATTTAGATTCAAATAGATGATCTTTACAGCTTGTACACATACTTAAGGAGAATGGAGTTCTTCATTTCCCTACAATATCAACTATGGTAGTATTCATTTCTATAAAATATATTAAAGAACAGCCAACTGACAAATTAAGTTTATGACATAAGGATCCAATTTATTATATTTTTTTCTGTATTTCCCCCCTGAATTAGATTAAATGCTCTGAACACTACTTGATCAGTTTCCTGCTTGCACAGTTTCCTGGGGACAATTTCTCGGGTTACAGTTAGTTGACTCAGGTAATAAATGCATGAATAACTGAGTGGATTAAAAGAACCTACTAAAGTAATGAGAATTTTCTAGAAGATTAGCCAAATTTTGCAAGTCTGTTTTTTACAGAAGTATATGAAGTTATTGTGTGTTCAGACATATGAGTCTGCTGTTAACAGTAGTCCAGTCCAGAAGAGACCATTTGATTTGACAGTTTAGCAAATGGGACAGCTGCAGGTCTTGGGTGTCTGGGCTTTTTCTGATCCCATTGGCTGGCTGTGGGCCCAACTGTTCTCCAATTTAACACAATTCGTCTTCTCTTGTATGTTCTGTGCTCTGAATCAGGACAGGATAGAAGGATGTGTTTTATACAGGATTTGTAGTATTTGTGTTGTGGTTGTACATAGGAGATCACACACAATAATGGTACTCAGCTAAGGATTATAGAAGCCCTGAAGTTTGCCATATGCTTTTCTTTTTTTTTTTCATATAGCTAATTCATAGGTCTGGATAGGATCTCACAAGTGTGAAGTAAATGCAGTTCCAGTGAAATCAATGCAGTTATATTAGACAAAAACAGATGAGGATCAGGCCCAATATATATTTGGCTAAATGACTGACACACATCTGGACTAAGCAAATTAACTACTGAGTCCTTTAATAAGAAAGTTTATTAGGAAACCTGAATGTTTGCCCATGAACATACTTAGAGGTATGGAAATGACCATGCAGTGAAAAAAATTGAAAACAGTGGTAACACTTTGTTGCCACAGATACAGACATAGATACACAAAACCTTTACCATGGGTGTGCACTTCACATGAATTGCTTCGTGTACCTGCATGCTTGTTCTTCCTGTAATTATGAGGTCACTTCATTTCAGAGAAAGAAAACCTTGCTTGATGTTACGGGTATGGGTGGGTATGTGACCCCTATCAATTCACACAGTGTAGCTGATTTGCTTTCAGTTAAGATGCTGCCTTAACTCGCAGCAACTTTTTGTGAGCGAAGTGTGCCAGAGAGCCAGGTGTGCCCAGAGAAGAGCATGGACTAGGTGCAAGTGGAACATAGTTGTGTGACACAAGGTGTATCTTTTCTTTTTTCCACAGTTTAGCCAAGGACTCCAAGAGCTACTCCAGCCTCCAAAACATTATGCCTTGTTCCTATCCTGCTTTATCATTGTTTATGTTATTTACACAGTAAAGGAGCTGACCTACATTTTCCAAACCCATTACCTGTTCTGTTTTGCTATTGTGCTCCTTTTCATTCTCAAAAAGATTGTCCAGGATTAAAAAAAATATGAAAAAATGTTCTTAAAAAAGGCATTATATAGTGCAAATTTTGCCTCTATTTTTTTTTTCTGCTTTTTTATTATGCTCCTTCCCTCACTACACCAGTCATACATGCAGGATTTCAGGTATTGATACATGCACAGTAGCCTAATTATGGGTAACTAACAACAGATTTCCTCAAGAAAACTGCAACTGAATGACATCATTTGACTTCATGCTGTCTCACCAACATGTTTGGCATCATTCAGGGGCATTCATATCTCCAAATAAAGTTATACATAATAAGAAATCATTTTGGAATGTGTTCCTTCTATTTTATCTCACCTCCTCGGACTAAGGCAGGACTTGGGCTTACCTATGACAAATTATCACACAGAGGTTTCAGAGGTGAATTCATTAGCATGGAGGAAGGTGCTCAGGAGAATTTAATAATATATTATGTGTTCACTGCTGTGCACTGGGCAGACACCTTGCTTTGCATTTGGGCTGTCTCTACCTCTGGGACAGAAGCATTCTCCTTCATGCTGTGCAATCCTCTACATCTAGCTTCTACATCTAGCTTCTGTCAGCGCTAGACCAGCAACCACTGGCAAGCACACGCATTCTTTATCATTGAAGTATTGTGATTTTTGAAGTATCCACGTATAAGGAAAGATATCAAATGTAGCCTCAATAAAAAGGCATTTTCTCTAGTGAGAATGTGACTAGATCCTTCTAAAACTATTTCAGTCATGCAAATATTTCCAGTACAGAAAAGGTAAGGAGTCATCTACCATACAGTATGTCAGGTTAGACTAAGTACAATTTTATCAACCTTCCAGCTTTGTTAGAATCAGAGCATAGTTCACCCATATATCTGCACACACAGGCCTTACGCTGTTTTACTTAAAGAAGCCTTGTCTCAATTTACATTCTCTTTGCACTGTGATCTTAACAGAAAAACAACCTAGAGAGTATTTGATAATCAGGCTGCCTCACCATACATATATATTTCACACACATAGCCCCAAATCATAAAATCAAGGAGAAAAATAAGTTAGTCTTTCTCTGATAGGTGCTCTCTGAGCCATCATGGGCACCCATCCTGTACTTTTAAACTAATTCCCACGTTGATAACAGCTAGATTACTTTTTTTTTAAAGTGGCAATTTCAGTGCAGCTGTGTAGCTGCAGCTCAAGAAATCATTGAAAATAATTATTGATAAATTCATGAGAAGTAGCAATATTGCAAAGAACAGAAAAATCCAAGCTCCTCACTCAGTTTCTTCTGAAATTTGAACAACTCTTGCCCTTCACTGGGATGACAAATACACCCTTTGAGGTGCCCAGCTGTGCCCTATACCCTTATTTTACAACAGTAGGCAGTGCACTCATCACAAACTGTACAGCTGCCTGTGAAACCACGGGAAACTTGGTGGTTTCAGATATTTTAAGCCTAAGAGTAGGCAGTATTTTACAGCTGGTTTGATTTTTAGAGAACCACAGCAAGTAAGAATAGCTTTTTAACTCTTGGAGTTGTAGTATAAAGCTAGTCTAAATTTTCAGAAGCCACTAAAAAGAGCTCTAAATTAACAATTAACAAGAATAGTGTCATAATTACCATGGGGGTTTATGGGAGCTAATTTTTGATTTATTAATACCTGAGTTGGGAATTACTGATCTTGGCAAAACAAAATGGTTTTGACTGCATTTCACAGCATTTATTCATCATTCTCCCATCAGGAGACTGGCTGCAACAAATCAAAGGGTAAACTTGGAAGCAAAAGGAAGGTACCAACCCACTAGGCAACTGAAACTTGTTCTGTACTTATCAAATTCATTCTAGGGCTTTCTAGCCAGAAATTTTTCAGAACTCGAAGCTGGAGGTTTTTAGAAGACTGCACGGTCAGGTTTGATGCAAAGAGTTTACACCGCCTCTTTCCAGTTAATTGGTGACCTCAGATTTATATTCGGAGCCCAAGATGAGCTCCTGCCTATACACAGGCTTAACAAACCTGATCCAAACCTTTCTGTTCTGTTTTGTTTGGGTTTTTTTTCTTACTTTGAGTTTTTTTGGTTTGTTTGTTTTGGTTTTTTTTTTTTTTTCTGGAGTGGAATGCTAAGGAGGAGGGGACGAGGAATAGGGCAGTGCAGCAGAAAGGAAGGTCATGTCCGAAGATGGTCCACGGTTTTCAATCCCAATGCTGCAAAGCTGAGCGGGTCAAACGAGCCGCAGCTGGAAAGCAGCGAAGTGCAGCCGGGAGCCTCTCAACCAGGACGGAGCCTTGCGCCTCTTGGCGTTGCTACAACGCGGGACAGTCCGGCGTTTTCAACACGCGCCCGATCCAGCAGCTCCCTTGCCTTGTCAGCGAACCTCGGGTGCCCCGGGACAGTCGCGGCCGCCCGGAGAGCAGCGAGCGGCTCGGCGGGCACCTCAGCGGCGGGACGGGAGCTC
>JANHFX010022395.1:87484-105967 GCA_027560015.1 Chloroceryle amazona | reverse complement strand
AAACAAAACCATAGACCCTCCAGGTCCCTCTGCTTTATAACGAATATGATGTATATGGGATGGAATCCTCTTTGATCAGTTTGGGGTCACCTGCCCTGTCTGCTCCTCCCTGCAGGTGCCGCCTTTCACTTTCCTGCAGCCCCCAGTGTGGCACACAAGATCCAGCAGTGGCCTTGGTCTGCACACCAATGCTTCATATTCACTCTAAACGTGGGGTGTTCTCACTGCCAGCAGCAGACACTGTGAAAAGAGGCTGCTAACTTCAGACAATGCAGTTAGTGAGAGGAACTGGACTGAAAAGTAAAATCACTGAACAGAATTAGTTCTGTTCTCACTCAAACCAGGACAAAATAAAAAAAATTAATTTTATGGTCTATGAGGTAGTTTGTTCTGAGCATCATCTCCTCCCCCAGCTCTGTGCCAGCAGGTAGTATCATCAGATATTCTCACATCAGTTTCAGGGCAATTACAAAACAGAGAATAACCTGCAGAAAGAGTCTGGTTACTTATTTTTAGCTTGTTACTCACACCAGTTACAACAGCAGAATATACTTACTCACTAAGAAGGGTTTTTCTATGGCTTGATCCCAAAACAGAATATCAAAGGTACACACCTACTGGCTACCATGAAATTTTCTTTTTGAGCCCTATAATGCACTCTTTTCAACTAAACTTTACAAGCTTTGTAAAATCTTATCAACAAGTTTCAAGTTGTTGTGATTTTATAATTTGAGATATTGAGTGCTTTGTGTTTGTTAGTCATGGGCTTCATGGAGCTGAATTTGCCTTACCACAAGGAATGTACATACCCAGACAATTTCCTCCCACCTTTCCATCACACGCCTAGGCAGGCACCCAGTTTTGGGAGTTGCTGAATAAGTCATGTGACACTGCCTGTAGCTGTCAGGAAATAACTCTCACATCTGTTTTCTTGGCATAAGACAAAAAATGTACTTAGACATCTGAAACCTGGCTCTTAGGAACTTGAAAGGTGTGCACATTGTTTAAAGCTAACCACTGCTGTTGAGACAGCTTTTGATGCTTCTCTCCTTTGGACTTCATGTTCCAGCTGTGTTTTTCCTCTAGTGGAAGGAAGCCTTGCTCCCAACACCAGTACTTGCTCCCATTGAAGTCAGAAGGGAACACACCATTACCTTGGGCTAGAGTCTCAAAGGTATAAATCAGCATAACTTCTGTCTCCACTTTACTGGAGATATGCCAGTGCACACTGTTTGCAGATCTGCCCCTGCAGGTTCATACATCACCTTCTCTGCAGTTTGCTGATTTCCTGGATTAAGAACAATAAAACCCTCTCAGAGGTGATGGGTGCAGTCCTACCACTGTGTGGCATGGTCATAGTTACCTTGCAGTGCTAGACAAGCTGCAAGTTGCCAGAGAGAAAATGATGTCATCTGGGAGTAAAAATCTGTAGAAACTTGCTGGCTTTCTACTGCATCAGAAGGGCTTTCACTTCTCTTTCAGGTTCTTTCACCCTATGATATGTCAATGTTGGTAGACTTCAAAGTCGTCCCTTTTTTCTATAGGGATCAGCAGTTTCTCAGCTCAGGGTAGGATGAGTAATGAAAGCTTTGTAAGCATTACATAGCATTTACAGGGGATAAAATTCATACAGAAATAATATATGTATTCATGGATTTGGTTTCTGAGCCTTCTGTAGTCCATATGCAATGAAATAAAATAATTAATGCAAAACCTCTCTGATCTGATGTGACATGGTTACAGACAGAGTTCCTTCATTGCAAAAGTGTAAATAACTGTATGATACAATGAGGTAAAGAAATCAGATATAAATATCTAAAAATCACTACTGCAGGCCTAAGTCTGAATGCCCTGTAAATTAAGCAAACTCTGTGGATGTTTCAAAACAACTTACTGCCTGCTTCAGACACATTTGCAATAGAATTTCTAGTTTTAAAATAACATGAAATAAGACACTAGAGTAAATTAATCCAGCACAACTGAGACACAGCACGCTGGCCACACCTTTCCCTCAGACCCAATGCTTTGAGGATTTTGTTCCTCTGCTTATTCAGGCCAGCTCTCAGCTTTTGCATTTTCCTTGTAACAGTACCTGCTTTTCTATGGCACAAAGTGCCACTACAGGCAGGAGAGAATATGTTGCCTTTTCACTAGCCCTTTTTTCAGGACATCTCCCCAGTTCAACTGGTTAAGATGATTTATTTTAAGCACCATATTATGGTGTCCATCCAGTAATCAAATGTGAGTAAAAGCAAATCTTTGCAGACTTGCTGCTTGCCTTTTTTTCCTGAAGTAGACTATGTGTGGTGACAACAACTGAATTGAAGACTGACTCTAAGAGTTGTTCTGGTCGTTTATGATCATTTAACCATATGCAGAGCACTAAACAGAGATTCTTTTTTTTTTTTTTTCCCCCTAAATGTGTCTTTCTCCAGTCTTTCCGGGGGGAAATACCATTTTCTCTATTTGGGAGTTTCTCTTGCTTTGAAAGCACTTCCTTGATTCAGTCCCAGTTCCTGGAGTAGCACAGAGAGGGACATTTATTCCTTGGGTTGGAACAAACTTGGCCTTGCTTGAGGGGCTGGAAAAATCAGGCTCCATCTCAAAATTTTATTACACCCTTTCAGGTAGTGTCAAAGACTTGGTCCCCATGGAAATGAGTGGCAACATTTCTGCTGACAATCTGAAACCACAATTTTAACCCAGCAGCATCATAAATGGCCAGCAATCAAGTAAAAACACTATGCCCTTTTGCCATGGTGTCATGAGAGGGAGAAAAGTGATAAATGGATTTAAACATTCACCCATATGGAAAGAAAAGGCCAAGGTGCAGAGCAGACATATACGCTGTGAGGACATGGGTCATAAAATTTTCAAGTCCTGCCCATGCATCCCAGAACTTTTGACTTGGCTTCTGATTTGTGGAAAAACTTTGTCATGCATTGAAGGGAGCTGATTCCTGAAGAGGTCTATGAATCATTGAGGACCCTTCCTAAGGCTCTCACAGGATCTCCTTCTCTTGATATCCAGGGATATCAAGTAAATAATACATTAACCAAGCAAGAGTACAAGAAATATGTCCTCAAGGCCCTATGATGATCAGAATAAAGTTAGTATTTTCCAGCCTGTTGAGGAGGGCAAACGTACTAGGCTTTTTTGCTGCCATGGTACTTGTTTGTAGGGCTATGTCAAGCTCTGCTTTAATGAACAGAAATGATCACACAGCCAGATGGTCTCAGGCCTTAGCAGAAACACAATCGTGTGTCCTGGTGATCAAGGACCATGAGCTTATTCAGCTCACCCCTGAACCCACATAGACTTATAGCCCTTGATCTGAGACTCCCCTCCTGCCTTTCAGCTGAGCTGGAAGAACCAAGGACCCTACATCCTCTCTGCAAACACAGATTTTTTAAGCTGCTTTTTGATTCCTTGTGGCTAGATTGCTGCAAAGCACCCAACACACAGTCCCCAGGACATTCAGTGTGCAGCCACAGCTCCAAGTCTGCAAGGCAAACTAAAATGTCCAGGTGGCAAATCCACAAAGGTTACAGGCAGTAGTTACCTGTTTTCATTGTCACAGCTTAGAGCTTCATGTGGTGCAGAAGGGGATGTTTGCACTTTTTTTTGTACCCAGGTTCAGCCCCACCACTGAAAGGGCACAGTCCTTCCCCCAACTCCTGCTTTTATAGGTATCATATGGAAGCATGCTGCAGCCCTTGACTCAAGCTATTAATCATGTTCTTAAACATTGTCAACAAAGCCTTGTTTCTCATTAAACAGCCTGAAAGTAGATCTACTGACAGTCCCGAGAGGAAAATAAAGAAGAAAGGTATTTGTTTCCAGACACAGTTCAAAGGCAACAAAACTAAGGACTGCTGAAACAGAAACAATTATATTTTTTTTTTTTCTACAGCCTGAGATAAATTCCCAAACAACACCCTACTGAGGGAAAGCAGCATGGCAAAGATACTGCTAGTCTATTATTTCATGTCTTCCACAGGAGGTAGCTTGAGAAGCAGCAGACTAAGGGTACAAAAATCTCACTCTCAACTCCAGAGATGTAGATGGACACATAGAGATAAAAGTGAGAAGATCACACTAGCATAATCAAGACTCAGGTCCCACAGCTGCTCACTGAAATATGGTCAAACAGGCAAATACAGATGTGGTTAGACATTGAGAGAGAGGGGAAGAGAGAGAACAATGCATCTGAATTTTCATGCCCATTCTCTGCCAGCAGGTCCAGCTGACACACTGCAATGCTAACCTGAATTATCAAAGCAGTATGCATTTATAGTCAGAAGTGTCATCCCTCTTCTGCAAATAACAAGTTAAAACTCTTGCAGCTGGTGGAGTTACAGGAAGCTTGATGATGGCTCTGAGCCTGCTTTTTTCTGATTTTTATTCTTTGTTCATTTATATGTATTCCCTCTTTATAAGTAAAGTGTACCTGTTTTTGTGAAAGGACACACCCGTGCTTCCTCAGTGTGGACTTTGAATTCATTGTTTCCCAGAGTATACCTTATCTCTGTGCATCCTGAAAAATTGCTTCAGTCTGGAATGCCAAAGAACTAGGCTGTGATCAGGCAGATAAGAGAGTCTTGGGAAATCTATATAGAAGAATTCCTGGCTGTTAGCCCTTTAGTGGCCTCAGGAACTCCATTACAACTTCCCTGGACCTTTGAGTTTCTAGCACACAGCATTCCTGTCCTCCCAATGGCTCTGTGCTTAGGAAGAGTTGACTGCATGGTCATATGATGAGTATGACCAGAACGCTGAGATTGGTCATGCGTGCTGCTGAAAACTTTGTCACTGCATGATTTAGTAAATTATGCTTCCTTAATTCGCAATCATAAAATGGAAAAGATCTTCCCTTGTTCCTGCAGTTGCATCCAGTTTGGCTCTGCAGCGAGATATTCATGTAACCCTGCAACCTGAAGTGGGCTTGATCATCCCCCCCTTATTTCCCACAGCCACTGAGCACTGGTGGCAGGAAAAGGCTTGTATGAAGAATGCCCGGGATGAACCAGGAATGAGGCAGATGCCTTCCTTCGTGACCTTCTGCAGCCACATGAAGACTGAAACCATGTGGTCCCTTGTGTTTTCCTCTAACACATGGATGATTGAATGACATCCCATCACTAGACCAGTTTCCCATTTTTCTTCCTTTCCCACATTTTTAGTCAACTTGGTCTTGGTGGGGAGAGACATACAGCTAGGTTGGCCAGACTCCAATGAATCTTTAAGGTTTGTCATTTGCTTTTGTTATCCAAATAATTTTTTTCTTGCTGTCAATAGGAAAGTGACTCCAATCCTGATAGTAGAGTATCAAAAAAAGCAGTGAAATTTAAGAAACTGAAGAAATGGGTGCATCATCCTCAGATGTGACAGACACCAGACATGCCCCCTTACCCTTTGCTCTTTCCTTTAGCAAGGCTAAGAAAAAAAACACACACACAAACAAACAAACAAACAAACCAACCAAACAAACAAAAACAAACAAACAAAAAAAACAAAACAAAAAAAAAAAAAAACAAAACAAAAAAAAAAAAACAAACAAAAACCCTTTTATTATTAATGAGAAAAAAACTACTGAAAATATCAAATAATAGATTCTCTCAGGTAACCACAGCCCTGACATCCTGTTATTCATACCAAGGAACATCAGAGGTAATTTTATTTTCCAAGAAATTTTACTAAGCGTTCTCAGTCTGTCAGAAAACCTATTATCTCCTCTCTGCTATTATTTAGTACCCAGTCACATCCATCCCTACAGCCTATCCTTAAACTATCATCTAAGAACAGCACAGTATCCAAATGCTGGCATCTTTGCTGGCATGCCCTGACACTTAGCAGCATCTCCCAAGGCTCATTTGCTAACTCCCAGTGTAGAAGGTGCACACTGTGGCAAGAGGAGCCTGAAAAATTTCTCCCTAGAAGCTGTCATAACACTCAGCATACAGGATCTGGCATTCCCTTTGCTGCATGGTGCTAGATCCAGCTCTCAAGCTGGATCTTTTCTGAACTGGCCTTAGAAGCAGTGGATGAATACTTCAACCTCCTTGGGAAAGACATGCCACCTGTCTGGTTATTAAATAATACAACTTCATCCTCTTTTGTCAGCTCCAGGTGGGCAGTGGAGATTTCCGTGCTGCTCCTGGGAGGTAGATGCTCGTCTCCCCCAAGTCATGGCTGCAGGTGGTAGTCTCACCGCCATCAACAGAAGAGGGACCAAACACCCCTACCCGCTTTTTTACCCCATGGGGTAACATGTCACATGGTCCAGCAGTGACTTTTGCACCACTAGCATTTCTGTTCCCGGTAAATAAAGGTACAGCTCTGTGTGTGGCTGGCACCTTTCCCAAACACAAGGGCATTTGTCCTGGGCCCATTAAAGCCAATGGAAGCCTTCTCCTTCATTTCAATGGGTTTTTAAAAGGCTTAAAGAAAACTCCATGTAACTACATATCAGTGCAAGTGAAAAACCTGAAATTCATTTTTCTGTATTTAAAAATAATTAGTAGGATTTAAATGATAAAAAAGAAACACAAGTTGCTTTGAGTATGTACCATAGCTTGTGTGCAAAAATACCTATTAAGATTACAGGTTTTCATTAGCAAATTCTGTGTTAGCTAAGATTTCATTCTGCAGTTTTGATAAACAACTGAAGCAATGTAGACTGATGTTTAGCATGTTTTAGATCCTCAGTTGCCTCAGGTATTATTTCTAGACAACGGTTGAAGCCAAGGCTTGTGTTCTTTAGTCCAAGAATAATATTTTTAAGAATAAAATTATTTCAGTCCATCTCGTGAACCTGCTGCCTGCAGATGATCCACTAACTTGAAGGTGAAACAAAACAACAAATCATCCAGAGAAGCAAAACTCCTTTTTAGTTTACCTTAATACTTAAGGTAACAAACATATATCATCCCCTAGAGACCAGTGAATGTATAATAAAATCCAGAGTGAGAATGTTGACCACTAGAATTTATTGATAGAAAATAATTCTGTGTAATTGCAGAGTGTAGAATTAGGAACAAGAGCAGAAACTTGTCTGTTCACGGTAGTATCTGTTATATGCCTTGTAAGTCAGAATCAGAATGATCCTGTGGAAAAAATCCAAACGAAACACCAAGGATCTATGAAGACAATAAAGCTTTTATGTGCTGTTAGACAGGATGGGACAGGATAGAATTAATAGTAATTCTTACAAAATCAGAGTATAATTTAAGTTAAAGGGGATTTCTAGATGTGGCTGATCCAAGTTCCTTCTCAAAAACAAGGCTAGCTCCAGGTTAGCTCCTGAACAACCTGTTCAACATTTTGAAAATATCCAAGGATTGAGATGCCACAGCCTCTCTGCACAGTCTGTCCCAGCATGTGTCCCCCTAGGTGAGGAGTTCTTCCTCTAAATGCTGTAGGATTTCCACTTGCTGCTATTCACATCTGCTGCCTCCTATCCTTTCACTGGGCAACTCTGAGAGAAGTCTGGCTCCATCTTTATATTCCCCATTGGGCAGGTGAAGACTGTAGTAAGATCCCAGCTCAGCTCTCTCCTCCATGGACTATGCCATTGTGGTTGCCCTAAACAGTCCTCATCCACTCCATCCTCCTCTGGCCTCCCAGAATCCAGTTTCCAGTAAATGCCTTGTACTACATCCCCCAGCTGGACACAGTATAGCTTGATATAGCTTCACAAGCACCCAATGGAGGGAAATAACTGCTTCCCTTGATCTGCTGCCTATGCTTTTGCTGGTACTGCTGAATTTCCAGCTCTGTCCTCCCCACTACAAGGGTACATTGCTGACTCAGCTCAGATCAATTGGTCCACTGGGGCCCACTACCCCTCTTTTAGGTTTCCAAGTCCCTTTTGTCTGGATTCCCGAGATTCCAGCCTCTGCTGCTTTCTAGCATTACTTCATCACAGGTGCAAGACTTCTAATTTATCTTTATTGACTAATGCACTGCTCAATTTAGTTTCAGGAGTGCTAGAAGAAGCCATATTAAAAGCCTTGATAAAGAAGTGAAGTAATAAATTCAGTAAGAAGTGCTAGGGAAAGAAATTAAAGCATAGATACAGAACAGGAATACCTATTCCTGCCCCAGTCAATAGTTTTAGAATCAAACAAATCTTGAAAAATCCCTGGACTTTTTTTACATAGAAGATGCAAAACGCTTTAACAATGTCCAAGCTCTATTTCATTAAGTTAGCTTGGATACCACAAACACTTCAGACACAGCTATATGACACTTACTACATGTCATTCTCCCTGACAATGAGTTTAGAGCACGTGGGACTGAAGGTTGTCACAGCTACATTTTGTCTAGTGTCCCAGAGAGCTGGTTTATACCTAGATGAAGGTTCTTAATGGTTTCGGTTGGTGTAGGCATATTCCAAGAACCTTCAGATACAAAAGATCATTTCAAAAGTTATCATTCAGTTACTGTTTCATTAAGGAAGACAGAAAATTAAGGACTTCAGGGAAAATAAAGATTATTTTGAAGGCTGGGAAGGGAGAAAGGTACATGAAAGTGATCTAATAAGGAATTGAAGGAATGCTTTCATGTAAATATGATTAAAAAAAAAAAAGGAACATTTCACTATGAATTATTAATGAAAAGAAAAAATAGTCCTTGACAGAAAAAGATGGCAAATAAATGTAAGATCAGCCAACAACATACAAAACCTCAGAGTCCAGGAGCAGGGACGAGGGGTAAAATGGTATTTGGGCATGTACCTAAAACTGAGAATGTATTTAAATTGCCACTGAAATCAGGTAGATGGGATCTAAATACATGTGTTCAGAAACTATATAAGGAAAGTTCTAGAGTAGAGTATTAAGAAAATATACTCTGGATGAAGTGTGTCTAAAGACACAAGTCTACATGTAACTATAGAGATGCTCCAGGTTTCGTTTGCTTAAAGGCTCGGGACTGGTGCAAAGACAAGAGTAAATCTACTTGAACTAAATTCACTCAAGCACTTGAATTTCAACCCAAACCTGAGAACACACATTCTAGATGGTTTCTTTAATTTCTGACTTTGCCTGGTGATGTGGTAGCTGAATCAATGCCTCCAGACTATTTCTGTCCTTTTTGCTTTAAAGGTTATCTGTGTATGATTTAAGCAAATTAATTTGATCAAAACCATCCAGCCATTTCTGTTGGTTTTTCAACTTTTTCTCAAAGATTCATTTTTTCACATTGTGGATTAGATTGTACTTTCCTTGCTGCAAAAAAAAAAAATCTTCTCAATCAAGGTAAGAACAAGCAAACTTCTCATTAGGAACAAGAAAAATAGAAATAAATCTAGACTCATTCAAAAGGCAGGCTGTAATATTTTCTAATTCTTTCCATAACTCTAAGGAAGCCTCATTTCCGAAGAGAACTTCTGAGATAATCCTTGAATATTAAGAAATGAGCAGAAAACGCAGGAGATTTAGCAGGCAAATTGGAGAGAGCAAGAGAGGATTGAGCACCTGGGGAAGAGACATGCTTCAGCATTCATTAGACTGGCTGTTATTTCTCACAGTCTGGAAAAAAAACATTCATCACTTTTCATTCCTCAGTCTGAATGGTTCTGAGAGCTTTAAGCATAAAAAAAATCTATTAAAAAAAACCCCAAATATATATATATATTTCAAGTACCTGATTTTTATGTGAACAGCAGACTCAGGTATGAAATTTTGCCAAAGTGTTTAGAATTTTTTTTTTTTTTAAATAGCATTCAGGATGACAATTGTGCCACAGAAATATTTTATTTAATAGCTCTCAGCAAGTGCAAATTCTTGCTCTCTACCCCTTTAGATGAAAATACCTTGTTTTTTCTTACTACTAGATGTGGTAGGAACACATTTTCTAATAAAGAAATGCTGGACACTTCCCTGTTTAAAACATGCAGCTGTTGTGCTTTTGCAAAATTTAATTTGGAAGAAGAGCAACCTTTCCTCCACTGTAGAAAATGCATGCAGTTGTGAGAAGCTGATTTCTTTTCAACTAAATACTCCCAATACACACTGTGAGCAGTTTTGGAGTTTCTTTTTCAAGCAGCTACAGTCCCAGTGCAACCAGTTGCTCACAAATCAACTGTGGTTGCTCTGGAGATCTGTATTCTCACTTCCTAAAGTCTCAAAAGACCAAGTTCAGGTACTATTTTTTAGATGGGATAGCTTATGATATTTTTTCTCCCTCTTGCTTTTGGAAGAGGCTTTGAAACTTTAGGACTGTACATCTCCCCATGTAAAGGTAGAGGGAGATCAGGAGTGGCAGTGGAAGAGCAGATGGTCACCACCATGTCCACCTCCTTCTTTGGAGGCTGACACTTCTATGTTTAGTCCCTTATGCCCAAAAACCTGCTCTGTGAAGTTCAGGGTATGTGCTGAAGCAGCAGTAGAGAACTGGGCACTACTCCCTCAGCACTGGGCAAAGAGGAAAGAATTGAATGCTGTCTTAAAGATCTCAAGCCCTGCCACAGCAGTAGTGCAAATGCTCACTGAGCACAGAGAGGGAAAGGGGTTTGATTTAATGTTTCAGTGCTTCCTCTGATCTCAGCAATACCCAACAGACTTCAATAAAACAGCAAGGAGGTCTAAACTTCACAAATATATGCATGCATATAAGCTACCCCCTCTCTCTTTGCATGCATAAATTTTTGCATGTATATAAATGCCCCCAAAAGCGAAGATATGTTTGAGCTGTCTAGGCTAACATTAAATGTTGCTCTATAATCATAGTCTATTTCACCGGTGAAATAGAGCAGGAGCTCTTCTGAATTCCTGAATTTTGTACGAGCAAGAAGGGAAGCTTGTGTCTTTGATTCCAGCATTTTCATGTGAAACTTAACGACCAGCTAGATCCTGAATTTGATAGTCCTTTTTTTTTATCCATATAGTTAGTATGTGTAGAGGCATAACTTTTCATATACCAATAATTAATTTTACCTGAAAAGCTGCTACACACAAATTAAGGTGGGCATAGCTCTTTTCCCTTGTTTCTCATCTCTGCCCCCGGTGCCGCACATTAATTACAAGCAGAAAGCACAGATGATGCTACATACTCCACAGCATCTGCTCAGGCCTTAATTAATCCAATCTTCACACAGTCCCCATGACAACAATGCTCAACAGACTCCCCTGACTTGCACTACATATTTTATTCAAATAATGGCCACAGAACTACATCTGTGTTAGCAATGTAGTGTCAATGTTGATGGGAATGGAACAAGTCCTTGCTCTACTTGACCCCTCCTCATGCATTACCTCATTAGACTGTATAATGGCATTCAAGCTAAGTCACATTAAAGTGGACATGCTCTTTTTCAAAGCCTAGAAAGAAGCCCATTACCACTCTTTTATGTTTAAAAGAAACTCTCAGGCTTCAGAAAATGAATTGGAATATTTTCCTATGCTGTGCCTGGAAATCATATCATAAAGGTGATTAGGAAAGTATCAATAGTAAAAGGTATTTTTTTGGTGTATTTCCTGTCTCTCCAGTCTTGCTACCTTATCAGCACAGGCTCCAAGCAAGAGCTTTGGCAAGGTGTGATCCTTGTTATTTAAATTTTAATGGTCAATGGAGTAACAGTATCTATTCGCTAATGGAAGAACTGGTTATTACAGTTATTGGGTGGACAAGGGACACCCATTCTCAGTTTTCAGCTGCACCCTCCCTAGCTATGCTGGACAAGAGAATGGGTTTAATGTTGCCATCACAACAGTGTCAGGCAGCTCTGCCATCCAGGTGGCAGGCATGCTGCTTCCTAGAAATGAAATGTTTGTCTCAATCCCCTGGTGAAGGCAGTCCTGATGGCCAAAGGCCAGGAGCAACCCACTGCCAATCCAGCCTCTCCCATAGCCAGCATGGGCACTGGGAGGATGTCTAGATAAAGCCTCTTGGGCCAGCCTCAGAGAGGTAAGCATAAGCTGCCCCTGCTGTTTTCCATTTCAGACACGACCAGCAACCCCCTTGCTGGGGCACAGCTGTGGGAAGAGGCGAGTAGAGAACCCCTGTGAGCACAGGCCAGGTTCCCTTTGTGCAACTGGAGCAGAGTGCTGCATGGAGCCAGAATCACACTCACCAGTTATTACCCCATAAACCCACAGATTATCCCTGTGTAACAAAAAAATCAAACCAAACCAAATTAACAACAAACAAACACACACACACAAAAAAAAGACAAACAAACAAAACAAAACAAAAGCAACAAATGAAACAAAAACCTCTTCTGAGTTACTTGGGAAGGCATTTGGGTATAACAGCAGGTGGGGAACATGCAAGAGGAGGCATCTTCAGGCCATGATTGTGCATCAGTGATGAGTGGATGGAGGGCACATTGGCTTGGAAAATCTTGAGTGTTTGCATCTCATACACGGCCATATCTTTCCTCTGGGTATTAGATTACAATTTTAAACACTGACAGCATATGCAGAGTTGAAAAGAATTATTTTGCTATTGTGTGCAGAGCAACCATGTTGCTCTGAAGGTATGTACAAATTAAATGTTAATCTGAGTGCAGGGATAATCTAATTATTGCTTCCTTTTGAAGTAAGAGGAACAATATTTACTGAGTAAATTATGGATCTCTAAAGGTAAAACTTGCTTTGAAGATTAAGCAACACACATGTTGTTAGTTATTTTAACCATACTTGACCCATAGTGCTTTGTAAAAATTTAAATGAATATTGAGTTTTCACAGAGATATTGCATTTCACTACTTCATATCCCTTTCAAATGCCTTTTAAAGGCAGTTGAAACAGCAACATAACAGAGAGCACCAAATATAGGAGAAGCTGCCTGTGTGAAATGTGTAGTGCATACAGAAGGCCTCATTTTAGCATACAGGGGACACAGGCAGCATACAGAAACTATCCTCATCACCATGGGCTGGACTTGAGGGCTAGCTCCCCACATGTTTATGCCTCTGCCCTTGGGGAGAAGAGCCCTGGCCAGATGCCTAGTGGAAAGGGCCCAGAGCATCTTGGTTTTGTGCTGTGGGGATTATCAAGACATAATAGATGGACCTAGAGATAGGACCTGGCATTTCCAGGAGATTTTAGTATCTCTGGTGGGGCCAGACAATGCAAACTCACACTTCCTTCTGGCAGTTCTGGATCCTCGGTCCATGAAAAGCCTTTCCATGTGTTGTGGTTTAACTTCTGTGGCAACTAAACACCATGCAGCTGCTCACCCACTGCTTTGCCCCCACCCCTCTCCTGTGGGATGGGTTGGAGAACCAGGAGAAGAAAAAACAGGTGAGACCCCATGGGTTGAGATAAGGACAGTTTAACAGAACAACAGAAAGAGAGCAGAAAAACAACAGCAATAACAATAATATTAATGAACTAATGTATAAAGAGAGTGATGGAAACTTCGGGGCTCTAGTTGTACCCAAGATGCACTGTCCCTGTCTTGGCCACACAAAGAAGCTGAAACAAGTTGAGAACAAGTGTCCCCTCCCCAGGCCAGCCTTCCCCTTATATAGCAGTCATGACATCAGGATGGTATCAAATTCCCTATTGGCTGGTTTCCTTGCTTATCCTGGCTGTTGTCCCTCCCAGCTGCTTGGGTCAGCAGCTGCTTATGAAGATTAACCCTATCCTAGACAAACCCAGGAACTGTGAAGATAATCCTCCCTGCTACCTGGCTGTGAATTCTTGTGCCATTTTAAACCTAATCCATCATATTCAGTTTTACTTTCAGCATTAGAGCTACACAGTAATTTATTATATACCAAACCCCAGTTAACAAAACCCTCAATCAAACAATAACAAATTATTGCTGTAATAATTTCATTTCATAGTATGCTTATATAGATTTTTTTCATCAGTAACTCCCTGAACACTGTACAGAAGAAGAGGTTTTCAGTATTTCTTGTGCTGTTCATTTCCCCAGTCACTCATTTCTGAGTCCGTATCTCTTTGTCAGGCAGTTCATAATCTGAGTTTGAAAAACATCGTGTTGAAGTGGGGCGTTTTGTTTGAGTCTTTCAAGCCTGGATTCAGGTTCTGCATGTTCTAAATATATGTCTTTCAGATCTCTTGTATGTTCAGGCCCATCTCTGTTATTACGCCAGAATCATTGACAGAAGTTGTAGAAATAAGAGGTTGGAAACACCTGAGCAACATTTAGAGAAATGTTTCTGCTTATCAGAAGGTAATTTGGAAATTAAGTGGTGAGCACTAATTGAGTTACATTTAACTGAATGTGTAGATGGAAGGACTGCATTCCAGGAAATTTCAGTTGCCCAGATGTTCTGAGCTCCCACTTTCCCAGGAGGAGGAATATTTTTTACTTCATGAGACTCCAATGCAGTCCTGCCTTCAGGACAAGCAGAAGTGACTAACCCCTTACAAAGAAATTAAACTGTTTCCCTTTTTTTTAGAAATCTCATGCAATGCTGATATATTGTCCTTGAAAGCTGTCATCCTGATCTCTTTGAAGAATTATGCCATAAATCAAATGAGAACAGCTGGAGTCAGAATTAGAAATGGAACCATTCTGTTGTGCAAACCGAGATTTACGGTAAAACAGCTGATGCACCCTACCCTTTGTCAATAATTACTTTGCATTGTGAAATATTCTTCAGTGCTCAGCATTCATTTTACATGCCAGAAGTGGTTTCTCGGGGCAGTAAGCCACTTTACATAATCTACATACAACCATTCAACCTCAAGATAGGTAGCAGAGAGATGAAAGCCTCTGGTACCTATCAGGTCAGAGGGGTGACCTGACCAATGCACAGGCTCCCCCAGGGCCCAACCACTTCACTGGGCATCAAAGCAGGGTTGAACATGCAGCCAGCTCCCAGCACAACATGTGGCATCAGCTTCAATGGCACTGAGTGGCTTGGTCCTCCCACAGCTAGGTTTTCTGGATTAGCAAGCTGCCAGCACTGCTCAGCAGACAGTCATGTACCAGCCCTTGAGCTGGAACCCTTCCCTTTGCAACCACCATTCCTGTTAAGGGCTCTCTGAAGAAACATGACTCATACCCCACCTTCAGCATTAGCAAACACCAGTAGTTTCTCAGGGAGATCACTCCCCATCTGTGCATCAGCCATAAGCAAGCTTTGCCTCCTGTACCTTTGAGTTTCACCTGATGGTAAAAAATTATTCTGTGCCAGACAGAAAAATATCAACCATGCCCTCTAGTCTGGAGTTTTAGATGTTTACTGAGGACTTAAAACTAAAGAAAATTGCCTTGATAAATCTTCCTTCAGAAAACTTGGGCAGCAACTGAAAAGTAATCTGATGTGTTTAAAATATTTTCCACAGCATTCAATAGCAGCAACAGGATTTCCTACAGTCTCATGACTTACTACAAAGACATTCTGAAGGTCAATTGTGAACAGATCATAATTTCCATGGTGGGATAGAATATTCAAGCCATCTGGAAAGAGGCAAGGTAATCTTTCTCACTGATACAGCTTTTTCTGTCCATATGGCATCTAGAATCACCGCTAGACATCAAAGTAAAGGACTGATCTGATGTGTCCTTCAAAGGCAGCCACATCTTTGCATCCTCAAAGTCCTTCCTTCACCTGCAGCATTGATATTGTCCAGCCTTCACTGAGATACAAGCTGTCTTGTATTTGATACTGAAGCATCAAGCACTTGAAGATAATTTTATGAAGTTCGTGCCACCTGGTCAGTTCTCCTGGTGGCCGAACCACATCTGGTCATGTGGGACTCTGCAATGAAAAGCAGTATCATCAGAAAGGCAATTTCTCTCCTTGTGTTTTTCTTTTCACTGACAATTGAGTACATCACTCTGAAACCTTGCTCCTTACACATACAGGACATCTTTAGGATGTAGCTAACAGCATCAAAAGCTGGAGAGAGGCCCAGAGGATGAAAATGGCTATCTTCCAGAGACTGAAAGCAGGAGATGCTCAGTCATCACTATTAAAGATATGTTTGTCTTCTTGGCTGCCTTTGTATCTGGATTGGGCTTGGTTTGATGAGTTTATAATTGACTACAATGGCTGATTGAAACATTCATTCAGCAATGCTAGGACAAATATGTGCATGTAGGAAAAGAGGAAAATTTTGAGGTGAGGGTTTACATATTTTAACCAGGAGTTACACCAATTTCTCATGTTTCTTGCATGTCTACAGGTTGACCTGAGAATCTTCAGTGAGCTTAACACAGGGAATGCAGGCATCCTATTTTTCATTTGCATAGGAGAGCAGGGGACTTATGCTGGTCTTGACAGGCTGTTTCAGTTTGTGGGATTGTTCATGTGTGCAGGGCTTTGGTGTTAGCTGTGGTAACGTCTTAGTGAAAGGTTCATACCTCTGCATAGGTCCTGTAGGCATGGTTTGGTAGATTTTCAGAAAACTGGTAAGAATGTTCACTTGGGTCTGTTAAGCAGCCTTCATAGGATAAATTCTTTGGTTTGACTTGCATGTTTCACTGTCACTTTTGTAAATACCTGATCCTTGCTCCATCTAGCATTGGATTTTAAAAATATGGCACCTAGCAAGTTCTCAGATTATCAGTCTAACAAACAGTAGTGTGATAGTTACTATTTTTTTCCTCCACATTAAAAAAACTTGTTTCATGAAGTAGCATAGAAAACATCCCATGGTACAGAACACTCTTCCTCCCTTCTCTATACCCAGAGTTCATTTTTCATATCTCTTTTACCTCCTCCTGGTCCCGGGATATTTCAGGCCTCAACCTCAGAATTTGGCAGGTGCTGCAGACCTCCTGATGGCAGAGCCCTTCCATGTAAGGGGTGGGAACATCCTTACCTGAGACTGAGACTGAGCAAGCAAGAAGAGGAAGAAACATCTGCATAGCTGATCCTCAGCATCGGAAGCATAGCTCTCTGAGAATTCAGGAGCCAGCTACTGACCTGGATAGAACTCCTGCCAACATCACTCTGTATGCCAGTGAGAAACACTGACATTCCCAGATAACCTATCTAGACCATTTCACCAGCACAGCCCACAAAACACTTACAAGTTCCTCCATAATCCTCTTAGTCTTTGGTGATGTCCTGATAAAAGAAGCCTAGTTTTCAATGCACTTTTGAAGAGCAAAGGGCTGATTAATGAAAACACTTTAGATTAATGCCAGCAAGGTTATCTTTTGAGATTTTTCCATATATTGAAAAAATTAAACACTCTGGTTTCACATCAGCCTGTCAAAGGGAGCCTTTATGCAAATCTCAAGCAATCGAATTCAGGTCAGCCTCACAGTCTTATCTCAGAACCTGGCAGCAAGACAGGAATACCTTTTGTGGAGGTTAACATGTAGCTGCCCTTAAGACTAAGATCACCAAGAATATTCACAGCTACTTCTGTGGTGTTTCTACATACAGGTCTTTACTAGGGATGAGAAAAAAAAATACATCCATTCACCTTGGCAAAAAAAGTTAAGACATGACTGCAATTCCATAAGAAACAGGAGGCACACAATCTGTTACAGTATGCTCATGCCCCACTTTCCATGCCATTTCTACCTCTGTAATATGAACTGGAGAGAGTGAAAGCTTTAGATGGGAAGGATTTGGGGTTGGAATTCTTTTCAAACAGAGTATTTATAAGAAGGTATCCAAGCAGTCATGCAATTTCCCTATTTGTCATCAAATGTATATGGAAAACTGCCTCATCTGTGACTCTGCTTTCAAAACTCAGTCAGAGCAAGCTGTACATGTTACTTACCACAGCACAGCCTTTTTGATTTTCTCTGAATGAATACCATGAACAGGATTTTCTGTAATGTTATGGCACACTACTACAGAATTTGCACTATTTGATTAAGAAGCAGAAAAAAACTTACTTACTTTTTTAGCCTAAACAGGCAGCATATAAATTAATGCAGCCCACAGGGCATTCTAAGTAAAATGATTCACATTCCTTACGTGGCAAACACTAACAGATTCTTTTTAAAATCACTTTAGTAAACAATTTTTGTGGAGTTTTGCTGAGAAACTAATCTGTATTTAATTTAGGCATTTGAAAATTACATGGATGAGCTCTGTGAAAAACCTCTTTAAAATGCAGTTGTGTTGTTTACCTTAATAATCAAACAGCAGCCAAGTGAAGCATTTGCTCTGTTCTGGCCTCATTCTGTAAATGATTAAATGCATAAATCCAAGGTTCTGGATACAGCCCACTGTAAGCTTGAATCCTTTATGAATTTCTTCTTTATCATTTTTATAGATTTGCTGAAAAACATTTCGTTGTGAGTTTCCCTTAAGAAAACTCACAAGTCATATCTCTCCAAGTTAGATATGACAGCTTTACTAGCATACAACATCAAGGAGAAAATGCTGGACAAAGTCTAGGTAATACAGTAAAGAAATCCCCCCTTTGCTAAATGATGGAAGAAAGTTTGTTGTTGGTGGTGGTTTTTTTTTTAAAAAAAGAGAGAAATAAAGGAAGAGAGAGGAAGGAAGGAAAAGAAGAGAAGAGAAGAGAAGAGAAGAGAAGAGAAGAGAAGAGAAGAGAAGAGAAGAGAAGAGAAGAGAAGAGA
>JANHFX010022395.1:65512-75874 GCA_027560015.1 Chloroceryle amazona | reverse complement strand
TTAGACCCTCATCCCCATACCCTTGCACTGTGCTGTAATAGCAAGTTCCTCTGTCATTACAAGAGGAAGGAGACAGATTCTCTGTAGTTCTTACTGTCAGCAACAATTATCTTGTAGCTCTCAACCTCCATTAAAACCAAAACCAAAACCAAACAAACAAGCAAACAAACAAAAAAAGAGATCTCTTTACATCCTTGCCAAATTTACCAGCATCCCTGTCTCATGTATTCTTTAATGTGGAACACTTTCAGTGATTTTTAAAGGCACGTGGATTTCTTTGAATTTTCTAAGACAGACCTTAAACAAATGCAGACAAACCACATTTATTTTTGTATCATTTTGATCCAGCTCTAGATCAAACTTCCAAGGGACACGCAAGGAATCTTGGCAGGTGACTGTTGGAAGTCATCCTATTCGATTAAACTGAAAACAACTTCCATACCGGGAACCCTTTACTTCTCTAGCTAAAATTTACACCAAAGGAAAGTTTTCTGTAGTGTCCAGGGAGGTATAGCAAGATACTCCATGAAATCTCCTCTGTCATTTTGGCTATAGACAATACAAACTACGTGGAAGGCACAGGGTGCTCCTGTGATGAATGCCAGTAAAAGACAAGACATACAATCTTCTCCAGTTTCTCAATAAATATTTAACAGTGGATGCTTCTGTGGAGGTTTCATATAACTAAGACTTCATTATTTTTACACAACATGCTACAGGTCATTTCCTGGAATATGTAAAATATTATGCTAAATAATTAAAATGAGATTGTACTTCTCAAAATAAGCCAGACAGATACACTTAGTGATTCAACTACATGACTTTACAGGGGGTGTGTGCATACTCAGTATCTTGCAAAATTTCATCATCCAGAAAGAGCCTCTCCCAGCCATTAGGATGCATTATTTATTCATACTTATGCATGTATTTCAGGCTCTGACTCCATTACAAAATGTATACAAAACATTTTTAATGTACTAAAGCAGGACACGCAACCAGGACTCCACCCACAGATCGCATTACCTGAGGAAAACACAGACCTCCTAAGGTATCTTCCTGACATGAAAACACAATTAGCCAGACTTGATTTGTGACTGGTTTTCCTGAAAGATCACCTCCTTACCTGCAGACGCTGCCAAAGTCACAGCTCTGCACGACCCTGAACTGAAGCTGCTTCACTACAAACCAGTTGTTTGGCAAAAGATCCCCTGCCCATGTTCTTCTGCTTTGAAATGTGCTCCTTTCCCTCCTTCTACTTCTCTGAAATCCAAATCTACTGGAACAATCTTACCTAAGTAAAGCCTAAATCTACATGCAAGAGATACAGTCCAAACCATTGTAGTTGCATTGATACCAGTTTTTCCATTGCCTTCAAAAACCACTGCACTAAAGTTCTGGAAACCATAAGTATGAGCAAAATGAGAAAGACCTGTCTATCATCCTGTGGTTGTTAAAGAAGCCTGCATGCAAAGAAACCCCGAGTATGGTGTGCAGATTTACACCAACATTGGTGGTACCTCAAAAGGCAGAGATGGGAAATCTGTTCATCACCTTAAAAATATGCAGTATTTTAAGCTTCCCTTCTAATGAAGGAGCTCTAAATGAGAAGATATTAGAAAGTATGTAAGTACAGAACACACTTATTCAAAATCAGATGCAATATACAGGAAATTCTGTACTTACATCAGCCTACAAAATAAAACCAGAACAACATTAACTGCCTTAATTAAAATGTTATGCAATACTGATGCATCTACTGTGGTTCAGAAATGGGAAAAAAGTATTTCAACATGAGAAAATGAGTAACAGAACTAAAAAATCCTAGTGCTGCAAAGCTGAAAGGCAGGTGTTACTTGAAATATACTAATTGCATGACATATAACGACATATTTTTCACTTTGGTGTCACACTGCCACGTGATTTCATCTATTTTGCCATCTGCTTTAAACAAATGGTAGTGTTATTCCCAAGAAGAAAAAAAATACTTCCCCTGTGATTCACTTCCACCAAGTAACCCACAGACACTGATGTCCTACGGCAGAGCACGAAACTTGGTGTTCTATGGCATGCAGAGGAGGCATATTTGTTGTTATCTCTTGCAGAGTTAAAAGTAAGGTCTTACTCATTGTAATAATGTGATTTGGAACTTGAGGGATGCAGATGCTGATGTTACTCAACTTTATATCCTTGTATCTTGCCATTCTGTTTTATTCTCATTGTAACTTATGTTGAGTACTGAATGGGCTCTGTGCTCATATATGCAGCTATCTGTGCTATGAGTAGAAGTGATATGTTGAACACAGAAAGGCAATTTGGCAATAATTGCATGTTCTCAATTTGGCATATACTCCATTAAAAAAAAAGAGAAAAAGTTTGAAGCAGTTCAAAATATCACAGCGGCTCGGGAGGTTCCCTGACAAACTGGGAGTGCCAGGGTCATGTCATCCTTTACAAGATTACCCTTCCCTCTTCTTAACTGAAAGGCCAACAGACAGAATTCACTCACTGTGCAGGGCAACAGTAAAAAAATCGCACTATTAAAAATATCATGAAACACACCACAAAAATTCAAAATAGGCAGAAAAGCATCTTCACATGCCGTTCCACAAGTGGTAAAGGATTGGCCTGCCACTGGCTACAAAGGATGCTGTTTAACCAGGAGACATGTGAACTGTATGCTGTATGGGGCAAAATTACATTCCAGCTCAGAAGATGAGTGGGCCAGGTGCACTCAGGAGTTCATAGAGCAGCAATAATACAGAAATTAACTCACAACAGACACATATGCAGACCTGTGATGATTTTTTTTTTGTGGGAGCTAGTCATTATTTAATAGGTTCCAAGTGATGAAAGCAATCTTATTCAACAAAGTCTTCAATATGGGACCCTATTAACCACCTTCAGCGCTGGCAGCAGTTGATATGATTATCTGAGTATGGTCCTGAGTCACTGAGCTTCACTCCTTGCCAAAATCCTATGCTGACTTAGAACCATAGAGAAACAGCTTGTGCATCCTCACATGGCTTTTTAACACTGTAATGCAAAGCATGTTTCATCTGGTTTTTAATCACACTTGCACCAGCTTTACATTGTATACCTCTTCTGACTGCAACAAGTTCATCTCACACAAATATGAGTAAAGACCCAGGTCTGTACAGCACTGTTCTCAACCTCCCTGATGCAAACATATGCAGGTAATTTTACACAATGTTGTTAGGCCATAACTGATATTAAGCAAAAAAATGAGTTGCTCTAAACCTCATCTCAGTTACCAATGGGAAACTAAAGCAAATTAATATGATCTACAGTTTTAAGAACAGGCTTGATAAATCAACCACCATTAGCACAATCTGCCTTAAGGAATAGGAATGGAATTACTTATAAAGAGTAGCTTTTTTATAAAGAATATAAATTAAAGTATGTATCTATTTTTACTTTATAAAGTATAAATAGAATTCCTTATAAAAATGGAGTTATAGGATACTACACATTGTTTCTGTGGTTTTCACTTTTTCTATTGCAAATTAAATATTTTACATCTCTAGAAACAACTTTCTTTGATGAAAACCACTATAATCGGATTTTTTTTCCAAAATCAATCTATCTCATTTGCTTATATGCTTATATGTACAAATTTCTGTTCTTTAAAAAATATTAAAATCACATTAGTCAAATGGAGCCTTATTTTTGCTCCTTGGTTTTACATTTGGCTGTTTAGAAATATCACAGTTTTTTATTATGTTCCCCCTAAAGTGTTAAACTATATTTATCATTATATAATCCACAAAGATCCTTCATGCTAACACTGCAAATGTCCAGGGAAAAAACTCTCCCACAATTGTTTCAGTGTAGCTTTCCATATGTACCACTTTTCAACTCTATTCCTGTAGCTACAACATCTGAATAAAATAAAATTAAATAATAATTTTTAAAATGTACCAGTAAGAAATGCCTAAAAGAATTATTGAAATCAAAGAGGTGAATCCATAGGTAAATCCTTAGGCATCACTTCGTCTAGTTACCCTGACACGTCAATTAAATGCAAGAATAATTTATTCAATTCTCAGTCTAGTCTGACACAAAACCTATACTTCCCCTGACTCCTAATTAGAACAAAGTACTTGTCTTCTTTCATGCAGATAATTTCATAACCATTAATGTAAAGCATTAACACATTTTTCTTTCAATCATATTTTCCTCCTGTTGACTGACACACCTTTTCTCACAAGTGTACTTGTGCCAATTTCAGCTTTGTGAGAACTTGCCCCAGGGTCTTTAGTAAAGTGCCCTCCCATACACGTAAAAAAATGATATATAATCATGATGTGAAGAATCTATGTGAAGAGACATAGGTCTTAGCTTAGAAATATGAATGGAAAATTATGCACTAGAGGAATATAGCTGTTTCCATTTGAGTGTATTTATGAAGCTAAATTGCACAGTATTTAACATATGGTAGAATCCAGTATGATTAACTCCTTGACATGTTCAGATGGTGCTTCTCATTAAGTTATGTAAGGAGTTTTTGACAGGCCAGACTTCCTAAAGGATTCCTAATGATTCTAGGAAAATTAATCAAAACAGAAATCCCTTTTGTGTACACACAGAACAACTATATGCAAGATCTGGCCATGTATGTGTCTGGTTCGTGGCTTTTCCAGTAAACCATACTCAGTATTTGTTTCTTAGTTCTGTTTTGACTTATTATTTAGGAATATTTTTTGAAAGTTGATCACAAGTCTTTATACATAGAGCTTGCTGAAAATGCAGGAAAGTGTCATGAAACATTCATCAACCTGAAATTATTAAAAGATTCAGCTAACTTTCAAATTCTTTCTTGTCTGTCTTTCATTGCATCTCTGTTGGTGTTCCTCAGCAGTGGTTGGAACTGACTATGGCCATCAAAGTTGTCAAAAATGGAGGCACAAGGTCTAAGATCTTATTGCACTCTGCTAAACTCTCCGGAGAAAAAGCACAGCCAAGGAAAACCCAACCTAACAAAATCAGCTTCCTTCTGTGAAACCTTCATACTGTTCAGCTTGATTCACAGTGATTAGGAACAAGTGATTTACTTCATTTCCATGTGCAGAGCCATTTGCTGAGGCTTCAGATGCCATCTGTTGTTCAGGGGGAAGTTTAGCATTCTCCTCATTCCCTGCTGCCCAGTACAGTGGCTCCTGACACATGACAGAAGTAAGTCTGAATCATGCAGACTCATGCACTGCACAATCAGAGCATAAAATACTTGTCACTCTCCAAATCACAAATGCGACAGTGGAAAGTGATGGAACATCTCTCTAGAGGGAGGCTTCCAGTCCTGCCTGCTCTAGCAATGTGCCAGTGAAGCTTCTTCAGCACCATCTGCACCATTGGGATGCTGCAAGGATTTGCTGCATTGCTCTTCCAAAGGCACCTTGGGACTCAACCAAGGCAGTAACTGCAGGGTTTACAGACATGACTAAGCTGGAGAGACTTATACTAGCCTGTTACTCTACCTCTTGGTCACACTTTGTAGCCACAGCTGCTCCCCACTCTGTTGGGACTCTGCACTGGTAACCTGTCATCTGGCCAAGACAAGGATTTCTAAACAAGATGCAGTGACAGCAGCTGAACACAAAGCTGGACCATTGTAGGTGAAGGGCATCTTTACATACAAAAGCTTCACCAGCTTATCTTAGAATCAGGTTAATTAACTGATACAAGCCAGTTTAATTAAACCAGATGCTCTCCCGTGGGCTCAATAGAAAGTATCCTGGTTAGCTTGCATCTGAACATTTGTCAGCACAAGTTTATTCACTTTTGAGAAGTTTAAACCAAGATATTTCAAATTTGCACTACCTTAGCTAACTTATCACTAAAATGACAACTTCAGTCAAACTAGAACAAGTTTCACCACGCTAATTACTCAGGCATTTTTAGAAATATTAATCTATTACTAATCGTCTCAGTTTGCTGATTGTGGTGATGAGACGAGCCTGCTCTACCTTTGATTATAATATGCTGTTTTGGCAATCCATATACCAAGGACTAGTAAGGCTGTAGGGGATGCCTGCTTGATATATGACAAGGAGTATTAAGGAGAAAGTTCCTTAATCAGGAACTTTTTTATTTTAACAACTTCAAGATAAGACAACTCAAAACCATTGTACCTGTGTATGTTTTCAAATTCTGATCCTGCTGCCCTCTGGTCTTTGATGTGACCTGACCTGCATGTGAAGACAGAAGTCATCCTGCACTGCCAGCTGCAGGAAAAAGGGGAGCTCAGGCATTGCTGCAGTGTTGGCTTGCCATGTCTCACCTGAATTTCACAACTATGCAGGAAAACACCACCAGATTACTTAATCTATTACACCAAAATGACACCATTGTACCCTAAAACTTTCAGCTGTTGTGGTTTTTACATGCTGCTCACAAGTCTCATGATAATGAAGGAATGGGATCAAAGCTAGCATTGTGCAACATGACAAATAAAGCCCAGATAGTTTAGAGCATATTTTAAGTTTAGCGTATTTTTAAGTCCTTTGGGGTATTTTCAGTGCAAGGCAGTTCTGAAACAGGTGGCCTCTTCCACTCATTTTGGTAGCCACCATCAGTAACTGCCATGCAATCTACATGTCTTTGTGTGTTCTGCTAAAATACAAGAGTAAAGAAATGTAACACAGTAAGACCTATTTTTACTAACAGGGAAACTTATTGTCCAAGATTATAATATGTCTTAGAAGTGATGGAATTTTCTTTTCACAAGTAGAGAATCTTTCAAGATATTTTCACTTCATTTTCAATGAAGAATGAAGAGGGTGTTTGGCCATTGATTATCACTTAAAGAGTAAATCAAAAGCCATTCTAACTAGAAACAGTCAAAAAGCACTGGAAAATGATTTGGAGAGAACAACGTTCTGAGTACTCTTATGAAGATAACAAATAGGGTTTTCTTCAAATTTTTTCTGTATTTCTGTTCTGCTAATTTTCTCATCTACCCTCAAAAAGCTTGCAAAGTGGTATGCAATTGTTTTAGCAAATCCTACTGCTGCCACCGCTACCGAGCTGTTTTCATTCCTAGGACTATTCATTCCGAGAGGTGGCAAACTGCCCATACTACTTGATAATTAAAGTGTTAATTACCATTATTAAAGACATCCTTGTTGCTTTTGCAGGAAAAAGATATCTGCTCATAAGGACCAGTGGATTTCCACACTGCACTGGTTACTGCTGTCTGACAAGAAGTGTCCATTTTGAGATCCACCTGATTTTCATCAGTCCTTGCTATATCAGATTTTGAGATGCTCAGCCCATACACACCATCCTCATAAAAGAAGAATGATCTGTTGAGACTGCTTAGAGACACACACACTACAGCTTCATTTAAATAGAATGTGTTTCCACCATTTAAGCTGTCCAACTGATTATGTCCTGTTATCTAGGAGGGACACACCAAACAAACGGACAACATTTTCACCTTTGTCCAGCACCAGAATCATAGAATCACAAAATATCTCAACTTGGAAAGGATCCATAAGGATCATCAAGTCCACCTCCCTGCTCCATGCAGGACTACCTAAATCTAAACCATATGACTATGAGCATAGTCCTGAAAAATCCTTATACTGGGATACGTAAAATTAACTGCCAGACAGAATGGGGATTCATAGCAAACAGCCACCTAGTTTCCCAGAAATTAACCTCAAAATACGTTAAATTGGATGTGCACTCAGGAATAAACAGTGATAAACTAGTACATTTTGTCTTACTTTCCCTCAAAACAGGAAAACTCAGTAATAACTGCAAAATGGCAAATAAAAAAGGGTGGCTACCCAGGATGCACTGAGCTCTGCTGACTCCTTTCAGGGGGTTAATATTTTGTCCCATGACTCAACGAGGTACCACTTCACATAGGTAAGTCTGTGTTCAGTCAATCCAAAAATAACACTGTACCTCACGTAGACAGGTAATCATAGAGAACAGGATTGTAACAAACTGAGGGTGGCAAACAGCATTCAGCAAGCGACCAAACCTCCCAGTGGCTGAAAATGCAATTCCTGGAACAACCTCCTGCCTGCAGGTATTTATCAAGGCTGAGCTCACAAAAAAGCAGGTGTAGCAGTGTGAGTTACTGCAGTGTTTGGCTATCTAAAACTAGCAAGGTTCAGTGTAATGGAAAAAACCCTGGGAATACTAGCTGACTGGCAGCTACTCATCCAGTTCTGCTGCTGCAAGGACTATGGTAGTGGAAAATGCAGGACAAAGACAATCCTGAGGCCTGGAATGCATCCAAGCCATGTAGCTTACTTGAAAAAAAAAAATACAAGTAGTCATACACATAAAATATTAGATTAAGAACTACTCTTCAACACAGCATTTCATTATTTTGCCTCTCTGTGTGATTCTGGCCATCCCTGCACCAGGCTGTTGTCCTGCAACTTCCTCACAACAAAAAATTTCACAAGTCCCATCCATCAAAGCTGACAGGCAAGTTCAGTTTTGGTTTTATAATCCACTTCTTAAGCACTGTCAGGCAAGTCAAAACTGTATGGCAAGCTATACTAGTAAGAAGTGCCTTCGTTGTCCAGACTTGGCAAGCATATATGGTTAAGTCATGTTCACATGGTGTTCACAAAAGCTGGATGACAAGGGGGAGGTCAGAGGCCAATCCTTCACCTTCTCATGTTAGGGGGTGACAAATGGTCACTGCTCGTTATGGGTCAGTTGCCAGCTGAAAAACTAGGGAAGTTGATGGCCTGAAGAAAAGCTCTACTGATTTTCTTGTGAAAACGAAAACCTGGGGGAAAAAAATCTGTTTGGGTCAGTGAGCTTTCAATATATGCAAAAGCCAGCCAAAATGTTTTGATTTTCAGGTGTTTTAGAGAACGCTAATGGAAATCAAGACTGTACCCCTCGAGGAAGGGACTAGTGGCCAGGTCCCCACCTGACAGTAGAGCAACCAGACAGTTGAGTTCAGTATCAGCCTCTATCCTTCACCCTCAACAAAAACTTAATCATTTTTAGTATTAAATGCTTAACCAGCTTCAGAGCTACTTCACATCACATAGAATCATGGAATCATAGAATGTATTGTGTTGGAAGGGACCTCTAAAGGTCATTTAGTCCACCCCCCTGCAATAAGCTGGGACATCTCTAACTAGGTCAGGCTGCTCAAAGCCTCATAGAGTCTGGCCTTGAATGTTTCCAGGGATGGGGCCTCCACCACCTCTCCAGGCAACCTATTCCAACCCTCGTATTAAAAGAACTTTTTCCTAATGTCTAACCTAAATCTACCCTTTTCTAGCTTAAAGACATTACCCCTTGTCCTGTCACTTCAAACCCTTGAGAATAGTCCCTCCCCTGCTTTCTTACAGGCCCCTTTCAGGTACTGGAAGGTCGCAGTAAGGTCCCTCCAGAGCTGCCTCTTCTCCAGGCTGAACAACCCCAACTCTCCCTCAGCCTGTCTTCATAGGAGAGGTGCTCCAGCCCTCTAATCATTTTTGTGACTCTTCTCTGGACACACTCCAATGGGTCCATGTCCTTCTTGTGTTGGGGGCTCCAGAGCTGGGCACAGTACTCCAGGTGAGGTCTGACCAGAGCAAAGGGGCAGAATCACCTCTCTCGATCTGCTGGCCACACTTCTTTTGATGCAGCCCAGGATTCGATTGGCTTTCTGGGCTGCTGTTTTGCATTGGTGGTTCATGTCCAGCTTTTCCTTTACTAGTACCCCCAAGTCTTTCTCCAAAGGACTGTTCTCTAGCATGTCCTCTCCCAGCCTTTATTGATAATACTGGTTGCCCTGACCCAGGTGCAGGACCCTGCACTTGGCCATGTTGAACCTCATGAGGTATGCCTGAGCCCATGTCTCCAGCCTGTCCAGGTCCCTCTGGAAGGCAACCCGTCCCTCTGGCATTTCAACTGCACCACCCCACTGAGTATTGTCAGCAAACTTGCTGAGGGTGAACTCAATGCCACTGTCTATATCATTAATGAAGATATTAAACAACACTGGTCCCAGTACGTACACTTGAGGGACTCCACTTGTCACATTTTCCCATCTAGACATTGAGCTATTGACCAATAATCTCTGGGTGCAACCATCCAGTCATTTGATTAAGGCATGAGATATGCCTGTCCAGTAATGGGAGAAGTCTTTCTTGAGCTCCTAATCTTAAATTAGGTATGTGTAAGGGTATGTGTGCATTTTGGGTTTTCTTGTTTAGTGTTGGTTTTTGGTTTTGTTTTTGTTTTTTTTTGGGGGGGGGTTGGTTTGGTTTGGTTTTGGTTTGTTTGGGGTTTTCATGGTTTTGTTTTTGGTTTTGGTTTTGGTTTTTTTTTTTGTGGGGTTTGGTTTGGTTAAGGTTTTGTTTGTTTTTTCTTGTG
>JANHFX010022395.1:44151-65412 GCA_027560015.1 Chloroceryle amazona | reverse complement strand
GGGGTTGGACTTGATGATCTCCAGAGGTCCCTTCCAACCCCAAACATTCTATGACTCTATTACATTACCAACCAAAAAACCCAGACATATTAATCTATTCATCAAGGAAAGTCTCTCTAGGTCTGCAGTTGGGGATGTAATTACAGCGGGAACCACACACCTCATAGGTCCCTGTGGATGACAACAGGCTACTTTGTTGACCATGCTTCCAGTGCCAGAGGACTTTCTTCTGCATTTTCACACTGTCTCTTTCTGTCTCCACCATTTTCTGGCCCTCCTGGAGCCGCTCCAGACTCTGCTGGTACTCCTGCAGCTGCAGTGCCAGTCCCTGCTGGCTCCTCTCCAGCAGCTCCTCCTGGCACTCACACTCCTTCTCCCGCTGCCCCAGTCGGCTCTCCCTCGCCTCCTGCTCCCGCTGCCGCTGGTCACACTCACGCAGCCACCGCTGCTGCTCTTGCTGAAACTGCTGCTTCAGTTTGTGTATGTTGGCCAGCTCCACCCTTTGTTTTTCCAGATTCCGGTATTTTTCTTGTTCCAGAAGGAGGTTTAGCCGAGAACCATGGCCCCGAGCGGCCTTCTCATTCTCTTGCAGAAGTAATCTGTGGAGCTCTCTGTGGCTGTCCTGGATAGCTAGTGCCGCCTAGACACAACAAATCAGACACAAACGTTTAAATATTAGTATTAATCCATTTCTGTATTTTTACATAGATGCATTATACAAAAATGCTTCAACTTCTCATAATATCAGCACTTACTGCTTTTTGGGAGGCTATTCCTCATGCAAGTATAGAAAATTCTGTGTTCATGCCTTTACCAAGAGATGTTTCTGAAAGAACTCAAACTGTTTTGAGCACCTTTAACATGGCTTCTGGTTTAGAGCTGTATTACTACCTATGTTTATGTTAGAGCTGTGCTTATGCACTTCAGTTACAACTGGGGTCCTGTTCTGTCAGAGGATGTTAGGATACATAGATTTTTCATGGTTAAAGAGGGCACTAAGGCACTGGAAATGCTACCCTTAATGAAGATTCTGAACACAGATTGTGGCTTATACAGAAAAAACACTACTGTTTCCAGTATAACAGGACAGTCCTACTAACATGAGTCCTGCAGGCACCTGCCAACATATGTCATCAGGACTATACTGCTACACACACTTGACTGAGATATCTGTGCTGGCACAAATCAGCAGTAAAGTAATGATTTTGGTTTCAGTGTTCCAATAGTTTATTTTACAATGGAGATGCTATATTCCATCCTTCACAAGGCTGTTGTGACATTGTTTGCATTAAAGATTGTGACATCCTCCAATAAGACAAAAATAAATAGCTGGGATTAAGAAGAAAGAAAAGCAAGAAAGCCCTAGATCTGCTGAGACACTTATTGCACAGCCTTTCTTCAAGAGCTGACATGGGAATCTACTTCAGCAGACGCTCCCAGAGGATCCCACAGCCCCATTACCCCATGCTGTCCACCCCAGAAAGAAATTTTAACTTTACACAATATGCAATTCCCACTTCTCTTGGCTCTTACTCCAGTACTGAGCATGTTCCAGTGATTTGTAAACAAGGCAAAGACAGGTTCCTCTGCTTGTCTCTCTGCATCTATACTGACAATTCATGGTCTGAACAATTAAGGCATGATCCCAAGCCTGACTTCACTGTCCCTCTGGTGTTAAGCTATCTGCTTTTCAATTTTTCAGAGATTCTGCCTGAATTAGAAACTTTTATTTTAACTTTTTCAATGCATCAAATCAAATTAACTTTTAAGCCCAATGTTTCCAGGATTATGAAATACACTGATATTAAGAAGGCCTAAAAATTAACATACTCAAATGAAACATTTTAAAATAAAACTATAAAAATTAACCTAAATAAGAAAAAAAAAAGTTAAAACACTCAAACATAGCATGAAAGAGGCAAAAACTACAGACTAAGGCCCCGCAACATATACATGATAATTAATTGAGATTAAACTCTCTAAAAGGGACTGCATTTATTACCCAAGTGGTAGAGCACTGTTTACTAGTAGCCAGGAGAATATTCTAAACAAAATATTAAATTGTTTCAATATTTTGAACTATAAAATGTCATCAGTTCAGTTAGAGACATCATTTTACTTTCCCCCTAGATTTCTGGACTGTATATAGATACCCTTTTTGGTGAGGGGATTGATCTTCAAGCAAGTAAGCATTATACAGTTCTTAAAAGAAACCTATCACTGATGTATAATAAAATAAGTTATGTGAAAACTTATACAGCAGCTAGTAGAGATAAGTATTTACTGACATCATGTCTAAAATTAGGGCAAGGTAAAAACAACCTGTAAGAAGTAAATTATTATGGTTAATTACTCTACAGAGCTGGCACTGGAATACTCACTCACCTGTACACTATACAAAAGACGAGTTAAGTTCTGGATTGCTTGTACAATCTAGAAAATAAAAGAGAAGGATTTTCAAAGGTTTGACCACTGTTAACTAAATAGTTACTACATTCTGTCTTGGCTTTAAATAAACTCACCTCTGTGCCTGTGGATCCTTGGAAACTCATACTTCCTCCCTAAAATAAACACATGTTGCTTTAAAAAGTAGTTTTTAGTTTTAGAATTGTATCATCTAGGTTGTTGGGTTGTTTTTTTTTAAACTAGTGGAGACATTCATATCACTAATATATGCAGTGCTGAGTCAAAACTTTTTTGTGGATATGTGAAAAAAGACAGAAGCAATAAACTACGAAGACCAGTAATTCATCAACACTGGAGTTTCTGTGGAAATCGCTAGAGATTCTAAGCACAACTGTAAAAACAAGAATATTTCATCCACAATTTTAATCCTCTCATGACTAATGCTGCACAGGAAGTCAGACAGAAAGTCCCCGATTTGCCTGTTTCGTTTGCTTGTTCTGCCACCTCCTGGTAAATCTAATTCTGACATGGTAAAATGTGACAAGATTTGCACAAGCCTAGAATAGTAATTTCGGGTGGAAGAGTTTGCTGCAGATACCTCTAGTCCAGCTTGTGGCTCAGAGCAGGGTTAGCTTCAAAGTTAGATGAGGTTGCTCAGGCCCTTCTCTGGTCAAATCCGGGAAACCCCTAAGGATGGAGACCCCACAACCTCTCTGGACAACCTGATCCTGCATGATCACTCTTTTGGTGACTTTTTTGTTCTTGCATACAGTCAGAATTTCCCTTGCAACTTCAAATCTTGGATGCTGATCCTTTTGTTGTGCACCTCTGAGAAAAGCTTGGATCCATTTTCTCTAAAACGACAATAGCAATGTTTTCATCTGGAGCTACTGGAACTTTTAATGGGATAGATCCGAGTCCTTCCATCCTCTATTAGGTTATTCTATTTCCCCTCACCTAGTTTCTGTGCTCCCTCATTTTTTTCCCCACACACACTCTTCTTCCTACTATCTTCTAACACAGTCGTCTGGTAAGTAATGATGACCTAGTGCTGAACATTAGGCAAGTTTTTTTAGAAAGCATCTTTCAGAAATAACTAGGAAAAAAGTCCCCAAGGTTTCAGTCACACAATCCCTCTTTCATATCTGATGCAAAGGCAGTATGCTAATGCTAAGTATCTCCTTTCCCGGCAGATTTTGCTTTCTATTTCAAGTCATGTATCTTCTGTTCTTGCCTCTCTTCTTTTACCTTTTGTGGTCCTCCTTCTCCATCTAAGGACTCCACAAATACAGCTGATTTCATTTCCACACAGTAACTCATAATGCTCTTAACCCTAGCACTATGATGTTACATGAAATTTTCCATTCCTAATTTTGCTGAGAAGTGACTTTTGGTTGCTTTTTCCCTAGATTTGCTTATGATTTACAGGACTTTGAAAAATGGTCAGTTTCTCTTCTATTGTCTAATTGCTCCATTTTGTTCTAATTCAAAATTCTGAAGCAAGCTGGTGTAAGACAATCCATCCTATTTTATGTGCTTGTTCTCAGGATGAACTTCTTCCAGTGGATAAGTCTTCCTTGCATTAGCTGAGGTCTCTGTCATTGCAGGAGATTTTCATCATGCTGTGAATAGGAGGAGGGAGTGGAGGAAATACTATTGTCAGCTCCATAGAGATGCATGTATTCAATAATGACAGCAAAGAACCAGGCTCTTCAGTGGTCAACACAAGTGGTACAAAAACGCTGTGGCTGTTATTACAATGCACCAATCTGTAAGCCTGTTCGGAAAATTGTTTTGCATTTTCATTGTTTATCATTGCTCTTTTAAAATTCATTATTAATTTCAATGACCTCTATTAAAGTTAATATCTGGATTTAGGTGAAATGTGCCTATCCCATGCTTTGTGATTTGTAACAGTCTTCAGATACCTTGTAAAAATTTGGACAGTATTTACATTCCCAGTGCCCAGAATAGTATGTTCAACACAGGAAGTAAAATTGGTTACAATACCTTATCGTCTACATTGGCACCTGACATTTCCTTTTCAACACTGCAATCAACTTCAGATGATTCCTCTTTTATTTCTGCATCTAACAAATAAAGCCCCGATTAAAATGAAAGAGAAAGTTATCAAAGCATATTAGAACTAGGGAAACAAAGGGCACACTTTTTTATAGCTACGCACGGGATGCTGAAAAAAGAGATTTACGTGATTTGTAGTTACATAATGGATTCTAGGCTGGGGAAAAACAAATTTGGAAGCCAGGATGGCACAAGTGAGACTATCCAGTTTTCCTACCTTAAATACTAGTAGTGTTTCATTTATGAAATTTTGGAGGTAAGTGTAACCATACCACTAAAAAATGCTCTGCAGCAATGGCTTTTACAGGGCTTCATTTGCATTTCTGCTGCAAGAAATCCCAGCTGCTTTTTACAGCTGAAATTACTGGAGTGTCAGTTCTGGTTTTCAGACCTTCTGACAAAAATTGGATTACTTTAGAAATGGCCTGTACTGCAATATAGATTTGTTGTGGAGCTGAGCAACAATGACAAGAAAGCACATGGAGGTAATGCAAATCTGATTCAATATGGCTAAATGCAGCCACATGCTACAGAAAAGGTGCAGTGGATATGAACCATCCATTTACTTCAATGAAGTTATATGACAATCTACATTATCTGAACATTTGCCCAAAGACAGTTTTTATTACTTTGTTTTCTACTGATTCTGCCTTAGACTGAGAAAGCTTTCCAAAAATCCATTCCAGTATCAATTATTTTAGCACTCGGAATATGTAAAAGCATCACATTTTACTCACCACCAGGAAGAGATGCCAAGATTTCATTGGCACTAAATCCAGGCTTCACACTTAATTCCTCAATACTTTCCTCTGGTGATCTGTCTGTTTCACTCACTTGTGATGTTGTTACAGCAATATGGAGACTTTCAACTAGAGAGGAAAACATGCAGAGTCATGAAAGACCCTTAAATAGTTCCTTAATGCTTAAATCACTGACACAGAATCATAGAATAATTCAAAGCTGGTCAAACTAAATTGAGTTGCTCTGAGCTTTGCACAGACAAGCTTTTAACATCTCCAAACATGGAGACTTCACAGCCGCTCTGGGCAACCTTTTCTGTTTTTTGACCATCCTCACAGTGTATATTTTTAGCTTTCATTTAAGTGGAATTGTCTGTGTTCCATCTTGTGCCTGTTGCCTCTCATGCTATTACCATGTGCCTTGGCAAAAAGTCTGTCTTCTCTGTATCCTCCTATCAGGCAGCTGAGGACAGCAATGAGATCCCACCAAGCCTCCTTCTCTCAAGGCTGAACAAATCCACTATGTCAGCCTCTCCTCAGATGTGACATGCTCCAGCCCCATAGCCATCTTGGTCAATACCTCTCATCTCCAGAGGAGTCCAGCACTGGTCACAACACTCCAGATAGGAGTGTGAAGCAGCCTGGTGGGCAGTTGGCCTTCTTTGCCACCAGAGCACATTGCTGCATCATGGTCAACTTCCTCTGAAGTACAGCTCCTAGGTCCCCTTCTGCAAAGTCTTTTTCTATTAACACAGTGTCCAGCCCGTACCAACACATAGGATTACTCCATACCAGACACAGGACTTTGCACTTGTCTTTGACATATTTCTAGGGGTTCTCTTAGCCCATTTTCCCAATCTTTCCCAGCACATTGATCAGATCATCTCATTTGTTGCCAGCCATGAATTTGCTGAGAGTGTACTCAAACTCTTGGTTAACTTAATAAATAAATATGTTGAACAGTATTGGTCACAGGATCCATCCCTACAGAAATCACCTAATAACACGTTGGCAGCTGGACATCATATCACAATCCTTTCAACCCATCAGTCCAGCTGACTTTCCACCCAGTCATGCAGTCTGCATCTCACCAATTCAGCTGTGAGAACACTACAGTCAGTGCAGACAGTGTTTAAGGCCTTGCAGATGTCAAGGTAAACAACATACACTGCTCTCATCTCTTCATAAAACCCATCAGATTAGTCAGAGACAATCTCCCTTGATGAGCCCATGATGGCTGTTCCTAGTCACCTTTTTGTCCTTTATGTTCTTGAAAACATGGCTTGCAGAAGGATTTGTTCTATCCTCATCTCAGAAATGGTGGTGAGGCTGACTATTTTGTAGTTCCCTATATATTACTTCTTGAAGAGGGGTGTGGTGCTTGCTTTCTTCAAGTAATTATGAACCTCTCCTGATCACTATGACCTTTCAGATATGATAAAAAGCAGTCTCAATGACATTAGCCAGCTCCCTGAGCAGCCTTGGATTTCTCCTGTCTTATTTCATGGACTGTGCAAATGCAATTTGCTTAAGCACTGCCTAAATTCTATCCTTCTCTACTGTGAGCAATGAGGCTGCTACTAGCTCAGGGACTTCTGTTCTGGAAAATAATCCCCACAAAGTGTCTTCACTTGCAAGCAATTGTCAATTCCTTCATTCCTAGTGGGATGAATAGTCCTGAAATACAAGACATCATTAACATCAACATTAGCATGAGAGAAAGTGAAAATTAAAAGTGGGCAGATTAAAGTGTGAAAGTGTAGGCTGCCATTTTAGCTGAAATGACATTTACTATTGCATCACTCCTTATATTCCCTACCGAAGTTTTATCAATTTTATCAATAAAATGTTCTCTGACTTCATAATGATGGAAATCAATCTTTGCTGGTTTAGGTTGAAATGTGATTATTAGACCACAAGTCTCAATTTAGGTGATGCAAACTGCTCAAACAGCACATGCTGGGTATTGCTTAGTTGTACCAGAACTCTTTTCATCTAAGTTTATCAGCAGTTCAGCTGTATTTGCAGTTAGGCAAGGTATTCACAAATACTACTCCTTTTCTTCCTTCAGAGGACAGCACTCTAGCTAGCACAAGGCTGTATCTCTCAGATGGTATGCAGAAAAAACACAGCTCCTACAGCAATTGTGGCAGGAGTTTCTTTGCAGATCTGCCATGAGCACCTGAAGTTTGGTCTGTACACGACTGTACATAACTCTGATTTGTTATCCAATCCACCAAGGTAGATGAAGGTCAGGAACCAGCTGCAATATCATACCACAGCCTGCAATGTACTTCTCACGCCTGTACTGCAAGAAGGACAGCTAATGAAACAATCCTAAAGTGCAACCTAACATCACACCCCTGCCTGCTTACATATGATGTTATGCACTGAACATATCCCTTATCTTACCATCTGGCAGGTACCATCTCACACATCAGAAAAGTATAAATTTCAAGAGACTTCTCTTCAATATCTTTTTGCCAAGTTTTGACACTAGCAGTTCTTGAGACTTGACAGAATCAGCAGACGGCAACATGGCTGTACTTTGTTACCTTGAATTATCACCTGCCCACATGAAGAGCCACCAGTCCACTCTTTTGATGCAAACTCACCTTCTCGGAGTGCTGCTGCCAGCAAGGAAGCAGCCTGTGGAGTTTCTCCAGAATCAGGTTTGATAAGGAGGTGAGGTTCTACATGAACATCCTCAAACCCACTCATATCTCCCAATTCTGCATAGATATGCAACTTCTCTTCCAAATAACTACAGATCTGCTGGTCCTGGTTATTCAGTGATTCTGTAAACCAAAATTGAACACTGCATTAATACTTTTTATCCTGCAGGACAAGCATGTTCCCCATTAATCCTTCTAACCCTTACAGCACATAGGCATTGCTGACCTGAACTAGGCTTTAAGTGGCCAGGAAACGTATGCATCACATAGACTGTCTTAATGACAGCTGGCACAGACCCTAGCAGATGGCCAGGGCAGTGTCCTACCCTCACGAGACAGCCCCAACTGCACTCTGGGGCTCACAGCTAGTTCCTATGGCATTCACAAGAATCAGTGCTGGAAAAGCACTTGGCTCGGGCACACAGAAGATGCACCGATTCAGTGCCTCAGCATCAAAGAAACACTCTCAGCAGAGGATGCCCTTCCCTGTGGCTTTCTACAGGGGCATTGCTGAAATATCCTCACAGCAGTGTAAAGATGTGGAATTTAAGTGCAGAGGAAGCAAGGAAGCTGAATTTATCCATATCAGCTACATTTTCACATAAAAATAATAGCAGCAAAAGATAAAATGTCATAAACAAGCAAAAATGCCACACAGTTACTAAAAATGTGAAGTATTTCCAGAAACATAGAACTGATACTAATCTGAGAAATTCACTCTTTATTCTGAGAGCATCCATTTTTCTTCCTCATTTTTGCTCATGGTAACAGCAAAAATATAAAGTATTTGAAAAAGGGAAAAAAAAAAAAGCTTTAAACTCATATTATACCATCAGACCACCTCAGCTTTCTCTGCTGTGAATCTGCCTATTGAGTCACTCTAAACCCACTAGCCTGTATGGCCACATGATTCATTCGTCCTGAACTCTTAGGATGCAAAAGGTCTCAGAGTAGCAGGAAAGGTACCACACCTTGATATTTCTGAATTCTGGATGCTTTGGCCTCAGCAATACGTCTATCCTCATCAGATTCACTCATTTTTCCTTCTTCTTCTTCCTCTGGACAACTTCAAAGATGAAAGAAAAACAAAGTTGGATATAGCAAAATCTGCACGTCATATACTTATCTTCAGTACAGTGTTGCATTCATAATAAACAGAGCACAACATTAGCACCAACATTTGCTGCAATCCAGAAGCATGCCATTTGTCTGCTTCTTTAAAAAAGCACTAACTGGAATAAACCAGGTTGAAGGACTTCATTCTGCACCAAATGGGCACCTGGCCTTCATGCAGGTTTGCTGTGCTCAGCACAGTGTTAGACCCTATGAAGAGCAATGCCTTCTCTGCCATTCTTAATGACCTGACACCATAACAGGCATGACTGGAGATTTCCCCAAAATGGTTGTATGGACACCTGCAAGACTCTGGAAGGCATACAATGCCAAAGTCAAAGATTGGGGAAGACTACAATGGCTGGTAAGGACATGTAACGGGGAGCAAGAAGGGTCTGCTGGTTCAGTGAGAAACCAGAAGTAACATGGAAGTTTAGTAGAAGTCATCATGAGGTGTTGGGGCCTGTGAATCCTGTGAGCTCAGAGAAAAACCCAGACTCACAGGATGGATCTAGTGCAATGCAGAACAGCGAAGATGCTGCCCTGAATATCCACCTATCTCCCATCAGCTTTGGACTGCCAAGATGAAAACCAAAAGCCTTTTCCTCTACCTTTCCACTGCATCTTGAATATGCTTCATCCAGTTGTTACGTTCCTCTCTGGTGTTGGTATGAACCTCATACATCTCAGGTCCTGAAGATGAAGCACTAATTAGAAACATCCCCCTTTCTTCATTGGCTACTTCTCTTACTATGAGCCTCTGAAGGGAGATAATGGAAGGCTTCTGGTCCTGGGGAAAAAAATCACAGCACAAATAAATAATAAATTACTGTCTTATAAAACATCACACTTGATGTTTCAATTAGTTGATGTTTCAATTAGTTGAACTAATTCTATACAGTCAGACTATGTATGTTCTCATTAGGTGTAAGAGGCTGCAAGTTTTGACTATTCAGACATCTTTTTCAACTGTTGTAAAAAATACATTGTAGTATTTATGAACAAGTAAATCATGGGTTATGGCCTAAAAAATAAATCCCAGAGGGTCACTGATACTGAGTCATAGTATTCATATTTCATATTTATATAGTTTGAGAACTTCTCTTCATGTTCTTTCATACATTTTATATGTGTTTAGTACTACATTTGCAGTTTAAATTATTCTGTTTTGTTTTACAGAAGTTAACATTTATTTTAGATAACTGAAAGAGCCTGCTCTACTTTCACCCATCATAATCATATGAGGCATGACACTAGTAGTATCATTCAGTTATTTTCACCCTTCTTACTAAATAAATTGTTTCATTTTGAAAATAATCTTAATTTACTATATACTGGCATAGCAGTGTTCTAAACTTACTACCAGAACTTTAGAGAAAAAAAAAAATACATGGGGATAACCAGAAGTTTGACCTAATTTTCAAGAAACATACAAATAAAAGTGCAGTATGTATATTCAAACACCTGATATTATACTTACAACAGCTGCAAAGATGTATTTTTGATCTTTTTCTTGTAAGAACAGTAGTACATCATTTAGAAGCAGAGCTAAGGTGTCTTAAAATAAGAAAAGAAAAACAATGTTTTTTAATTAAAGTTATTATAGTTATTTTCCTCTTTTGCCTTTAAAAGGTAAGAAGCTTTGATCTATAACTAAACAGGAAATATTTGGAGTAGCCTATGGTCTGCATGAAGTAACTGCACACCATCACTTCATATCTAACAGGAAACACTACACCGTGCTGGAGCACTGGCCCAGGGAAAGAAGAAATCCTCTCTCGAAAGTCATTACAGTTTCCCCAGGCCACTCACGGGCAACATGGCAAAAATTATCCCACATAAATTTTGGTTTGCTTATGCTGTAACATAGCTCATGGCACAGTATCACACTCATAAAAGCATTTCTGCAATAACAATGAGCAGATAGCTTTATAAAGTGGTACAGCAAATATTAGTAAGCTTGCAAAAAAACCCCAACCCCTACACGTGATCAACAACCATAATCAAATTCTGGGCTTGCAAGTAAAAATCAGGCTCCAGACAAATGTGGCTTCAGGTTTTCTTTTCCACTGTGGATGCCCCAGTACTACTGAAGTATAGCACATGATTTTTCATGCATTACTTTCTAATGGCCATTACCAGGAATAATACAAATGTACCAGTCAAGACTCTGTTATGGGATGAAACTGCAAATCAATGAATTAAAAGGAAGGGACTGGAAGAAGAAATGCAGCTAATTCCTTTGTATGTGAACTTGTCTTCTTACCCAGATATACAGTGGATTCCCCACAAACTACGGCAGCTTCTGCAACTACTATTCTAGCAATTACTGGCATATTCTTAATATCATTACCTCAAAAAATCATGTTTGCAATACAGCATAATTAGGCACTTTCAATCTTAAGCCAAACATTCTATGTATGTTATTTAAAAATAGAGAGTTAAAATACTTTGCCGCTCAGATGGAATACCTTTGAAACGACCAGTTGCTGTCTTCCAGTACACTAAACCTTCATGAAGAAGTATCCTCTCTTTCCTCATCAAGTCTTGCTTCCTGAAAACATGGCCATTTTTCAGCTTTGTATATGTTTTGTTTTCAGTTCTACTGAGAATTTCTAATAGCTTCTGCTTTTTCTCATATTCATTCACTTTCAAATCTACTGCTGCAATCATGTCCTTAATTAGATGAAGGGCTTTGCACAGGTCTTTATGTTCTTCTGTTCCTTCTGCATGAAACAAAAAATAAACAATATGATAGTAGTCACCATATTCAAGAGAAGATATCATTCCTTATGTACTGGGAACAATCAACATGATGCAAAACTTAAACTGATAAATATGTCATTTTAAGTTGACCCTGGCAATCAATTTACTAGAAATATTAGAGATATCTACCTTTGTTTGACTTGCCTATTAAAAAATGACATGCACCTCAGATTTATTAATTCATCCACACAACATGTTGAATAGTTTCTGGCATATTTACGAGCTGTTTAGCATTTTAAAAATTACTGGGTAAGTATATCAAATAGTATATTACTCTTCCGGCTAAGTGAAAAAAAAAACCTTGAAACAGGACTGCAAGCAAAAAGGGGTTGCATTTAGATATGCAACCTTACACAACACTCATTTATTGCCCACTGTGGGGAGGACGTCAATATCTGCAAATTATTAGTATTTCTAAAATTCTCTAAGAAACTAATTCAAGCTTTGTCTGAAAAACTGGAGAGTAATTTATGAAATGTTTGCCTAGCCCAACTTACATGTAGGACTTCTATGGCTTACCCAGTTGGAATACTGGAAATCTTCACAGTCCAGCCTTTACAAAGACTACATACACCAGACACCCTGTTGAGGCAACATGTGCCTGAACAGCAGATAACTATGTGGCCCTGGTTCTCTACAGAGCCATGAATTTCATCTTTTCTCATACTGTAGCAGTGCATATTCCTTACTTTAGAAACGCGCTAAGATTTCAGACATGAAGCAACACTTTTATTCACCTTTAGAGTATTGCAATATCCTTTCAACCAGAACAGGGTATTTGGTGATTCGCTGGGTGACGAGCAAAATGCACTCAGGAATTCCTCGTCGTCGTGCCAAAAGGTTACTATTTCTCAGCTGCACAGATACAAATATATACCTCAAGTAATAAATGCATATTAAAACACCAAATGATGAAAAAGAAATATGATCTAAATGTGTTAGAATAACCTAAAACAAAACGCTGGGTTATCTGAACCATCCCCCAAGGAATAGTTGCTGCCCTGAAGGACAAGGTGTACTATAACGGGAACATGCGTGTAACACACACTGGATGACAAAACCTTCTAAAATTTGAAAGAAAAATGTAATTTATCATCTCACTGGTTAAGGGGAAAAAAAAAGCTGCCATTTTTATTAGCTCTTAAAAGTGAGTTACTGAATATAATTTCAACCCTAAATCTAATTAAAAGCTACATAACCTTTTCTTGAGCATTTTATCAATAGTGATCACATTTCCATGTAAACTTACTTTAATAAAATTCTGGAACTTCTTGTTTTGTTGTAATTCTTTGAAAAGATTAACAGCTTCTTTTTGATGGCTGCAAAACTCTCCATATATTTTCTTCATTTTAGTTGCGTCTTCCTCTGAAAACTGAAGAAATGAACACTGAAGTGAATTGTGCTCAACACTGCAACTAACAGGATAGCGTATAACTTTAATTAATGTATTTTGTACAAACGTGGAACTTTTATCATACTTGTTTCTCAAGTTCTCTGAATTGCACTAACAGGCCCTGACACTAACTACAGAATGAAAATAGGTTAGCTGGTTTTAGAAGCAAGAGGAATGTAGGCTGGAGTAACTAACTACAAGCAATTTCCACTACACTCTTGCCAATAACAACTAGAACAATTATTATAACAGTGTTTCCTTTACCTCTTTGCAAATGCAATCCCTTCAAGGCTTATTTATATTTGTCTGATCTCCACACACCTTCTAGACAAGATAACAGTTCAGCTTTATTTCACTGGAGTGACAACTGACTGACTAAAGGTGAAAAATACTCTCCCATGTAAAAAGAACTAAAGTGTGACCAGAACACCATTAGTTAGCTGTTCTACAGCCACCATAAACACACTGAGACCACCCCCTCTCTAGCGTGCAGCAACTTGAGATGCACCATGCCAGACGGCTACAAGAAACGAATGGGTAGAGTCTTTTCCATTATCAGTCAACTCTCCACACCTCTGCTCAGCTGTTAAAAAAGTGAATCCATTGCTTCCATTTTTTGCAGTTCATGGTATAATGGCGGCAATCATCTACTGAGAACGGGACTAAGTTCATCCCTTCCTCATACTATATAGTAAAGTTCATCCCAAGTTCATCAGTTACCTGTCAGTAATGATATTCTCTCATTGCTATTTCACCCTGCAATGATCTGGAGGAAACAGTCTTTAAATTTTATGAGACAGCCATAGCCTGCTTCTTGCCCACAAAAGATTTAAAGTGAATAAATTGTTTAATCTGGGAACCTTGAGTATATAAAGGATTAACAGAGCTGATGTCTCTACCTGCTGCACAAGGATGTCTCCAATTCTGCTGATGACAAAATTGCGTTCACTCCCTGCCTCACATGATTCCTGCCTTCTCTCCTTCATTCTGCAGAAGAATTGCCTGTGTATCTCCAGTAGCTCATCTAAGCAGGGGAATATTCTGTCCACTGTGCTGTGGTCCAGCTGCAGTTCTTCCTTCATCCCTTTCCTGAATATTTCAGACATAGTGAACAGGGTATGGATGTGATGCACTTCTGTTTGCATCAGCTCTGCAGTACAAAAGAAAATAGTATAGTATAGTATAGTATAGTATAGTATAGCATAGTATAGTACAGTATAGTATTACTGGAATGTTTCGCACAGCTTCTAAGATAGTCTACAGCAACATTCAGATATACAGTCATAATCAGTTTTTCTGTGTGAGCCTCAAACCTAACAGATTATGCCAGTAAGAAGACTTAATTTATCTGCCTCTGGCATAGTCTCGTAACTGCACCCCAGTGAAGAAGCTGGGGTTGCAACTGTTGATCTGAGAACTGGATGAGGTCCCTTCCAAACTCAACTGCTCTGTGAACACAAGCAGACATGTTTCTCTCTGGCAGTCACTCCTCTCCATTTCCTCATCTCTAGGACATGATGCAATTTGTGACAAAAATGTTCTTTGAACCTTTGTTTTATTTTGAGTTGAAGCATTTGTTCCTCTGGGCATAAAATGTGTAGCTTCCCTCTCTTTTTTCTATGCCAAATTGTTTTTAAACCTCCAGAAAGCTTTGAAATACTGACCAAAAATTACATCCTGCCTCTTGATGACATCCTTTTCTTGCTGACTGCAGAACACTGGATCCACAACAAGACTCCAGGATTCTGCCTCAAACTCCTGTGCATCTGTGCGGAGATCAGTCCACTGAGACAAATCCACATCATCTATGACAAAATGTATATCTCATTAACACTAGACATATGAACAGTAAGGGAAGGCCCTTTGCACATGCAGATCTATTAATCTAAAGGGAACACGAGGATGAACTTTAGACAAAGACTTTTGCAAACATTGGCTTTAAGACAGAGAAGCTTGCCAGATGTCAGTATCATTACCAAAGTGGTGAAATGTAAAGATGACAGTGGGGAAGGAGAACAGAATCTTTGAGATTGGAAAAATACTTTAAGATGACTGGGTCCAACCGCTAACCTAGCACAGCCAAGTCCACCAGTAAACCACGTCTCTAAGTGTCATATCATTTTCATAACTCTCTGCTTGAAGAAACTCTTTAAAATTTAAAAAATAAAATCCAACATTTTCAAAAGTAGATGTCCAGTGAGAGATACGTGGATCACCTTTTGTGAATGCCCTTCAGCTCTGAAATTCAGTCTCACACCTAGCTATAGGAAAAGCCTATTTTTATTCACTTCGCAAAGATATGTAGCCAAGACAGTTCACCAGGGGAAGGCAAGATTTTAGGGCTAATACAATATAGAAAATACAAGTGATGTACTTTACATTTTGCAATGTACACTGTCAATGGAGATGATTAGATGAGGACAGAAGAAAAGTAGACCACCGTCCTGATTCTGCAAGGATGCCAAATACAATTAGAAACATAGAAATGTCTGGGTTGGAAGGGGCCTCTAGAAGTCACCTAGTCCAACCCGCCTGCTGAGAGCAGGGACATCCTCAGCTAGAGCAGGTTGCTCAGAGCTCTGTCAAACCCCACCTTGAATGTCTCCAGGGATGGGCCTCAACCACCTCCCCAGGCAACCTGTTCCAGTGCTCCACCACTCTTGTGGTAAAAACAATTACCCCTGCTATTTTAAAACGGTAACACCATACAAAAATATTCTAAAAGTTATAAGAGTTAGTTGCAAGGAAGAAAAGAAGAGTTGTATTTTAAGACTGATTGTATCATTTTAATGAGGGTAACAGTCTCTTAGCAGATTAAGTGGCTTCCTGTATCAACTAAGGAGTTTTTCTACTTTGCACTTTCCAATAAACTTTATAAAAATGAACATCTGTGCAATACTTCTCACCTTCCACCATAAAAGAATCAGTTGAAGAAAAGGTCCCTAATGCTTGTAACATCTCTTCAGATCGTGACTTGGACCTCCAGGTGCTAGTCTCGGAGTCTTGTTCAGCAAATGCTGTAGATCTTCTACAGCAGAAGAAAAAATAAATAAAAAATCCACACTTAGTGTTTCAGTTTTCCTAGAAATGCTGAATGTTTACCATTGTTTCTGAGCATCTTCCCTCTACCTTTCAAAACTGGCACTGGGGACACTTTTGGACAAGAAGTTGGACTGTTGCAAGGCTTCCCTCCTTCCAGCAGACAGTCCAATAGGCACAGAGGAAGAAGGATGCACTGGGGAGAGCACCATCTGTGAAATGTCTCCAGGCAGGGAATCTGTGAGGCAAAGCACAATACAACACTTTGACAAACAATGTAGAGCACTCTGCAATATGAATACAGAAAACCCGAGTATTTGTGCATGTAGTAAATTACATACTCAAAAGCAATAGACAGAATGGACTATTTTTGATTTTCATTCTCACTGAAAACAAAATGTAGGAAAACTCCCACTCTTTTTAGTAGCAGATGAGTTAATTCAACACTAATCTCTTTTAAAAATCCTATTCATATTAGAGACACACACACTTTCTTACAGATACTGAAATGGAAAGCAGAAACACACAAATAATGTAGGAAAATTGGTGTTGTCAGTCCTATGATTTTTAACCAAGGTTTAACGTAGAAGTGCTAGGTTTACAACTCCTAGCTTACTTGTTACACCAGCTTGGGGTTTGTTTTTATTATGGTATTTCTCCTGGGATTTCTGGAAAAGAAAAAAAAAGAAAAGAAAAAAATAATTTCATGAAACTGAAATGAAATCACAACTGATAACAAACAAAATAGTCCAGTCAGTAACTCACTTCCATATATCACACAAAGCTTCAAAAAAGTGGTACTAAATTATAGTTCTAATTTCTAACAATAAGTAATAAACCCAGGTTTACTAGTTATTAGTAGATAACACTATTAACAGGAGAATGGTACTATTTGTATTACAATATAAAATGGAATCTGTTTATTCTAAACAGTCACTGAATCACAGCATTCTACTTTCTCTATCTGAATACCTCCTGCGAAGGCTGCAAGAGAAGGAGCTCACATTCAGGGCTTGATATTCAAATAAGCCTGAAATATTTGTGGCAGGGCATTATTTGAGGAAGCCTGAGTATCTGAGGCAGAATCAATCCCCCTCTTCCAAACTGGACTTTTGCAAAACCTGTAGCAAAAGCCTGCTGTGCTTAGGCATGTATTTCACTCGAGGTGGGTGGTAAGTGAACATTTTCTGCACCTCAAACTTGTTGAGGTGACTCAGGGGCGTGGCAGTTCTTGTCTCCTCTTGACTAAAAACCCACCAGCCCTGGCAATTCAAACTGTTATTTCAGGTGCCCTACTGCCCTAAAGTTGCCCAGAAATTTGTTCAAGGCTATGACTTAACAGTTACAACTAAAATAAATTAAACCATATGATGTATGCCCATTTTAAGTCTTGTTTAAGCTGAAGAGTGTGTATGTAAAACATTTTCTCCCTGCAAGTAACCGTTATGCAAAACACAGTTTCATTCATGAGAAAGACACACTCAACTAATTTGAATTTGACCTGTATCACTGTAGCACACTTCTCTGCAAGTCCCATTTTATTCCACAAGGGAAGAAGACTTACACAGCTGGTTTTGAAAATTACGTGCTTGTCATTATAACCTCACCATGCATGTACTCCTACTTAATGCAGTATCCTTCAGGTCTAGCACTGTTTTTTCTCTCTCTGAAGCAGCTGATGAACACTGGGAGCAACTGCCCAGGCAGGCTGTGCAGTCTCCTCCTCCAGAGATTTTCCAGAATAGGTCAGACAAACATCTGTCTAAATCACTACAAAGAAGTGTCTGCCCAAGGTGAGGAGATGGACTAGGTCATCTCCCAAAATCACTTCTATCTTTACTTTCCACTACTCCAAACATGTGGAAGTGGGGAGCCCATAAGGGGCGACCTGTGGTTCTGAGAAGTGTTTCTTTATTTTTCTTTTTTATTTTTTCAACTCATACGAAATAGAAGTATCTCCTTAAACTATTTTTTGGCCCTTTTCTAAAAATTGTTGTTCAAGTACAGTGCTTGCTCTTTTGCTCACATTAGACATTTTGACACCCTTGCTGCCCTCTGCATACAGAAACTTGTCTGGGCAGGTTATCTGTACTTCCTTCATTCCTTCATGATGTTTCCAGACCCCTTGGAAAGTAGATATGGTGCAGTGTGGGAGGTTACCTTGGTGCACACAGGAGCACACTCCTTGCAGCTCTTATGCACAATCACATTGCAATCTGAAAGAGAAAGCAAGTTTCAAAGTTGGGCACCAAACAGGGTCCCCAACCTGCAGAAAATGTTACTCTGAGGCTTCACCTTTTTCCTGTCTCCAACTCTACTTACTAAAGTAGCCCTGAGAACATTACAGCCCCTAGCTAGGAAGAAGTTTTTACTTATGTGCTGGGGCTAGGAGATTGCTGTGGTACCTTTTGAAGCTGTCACCTGGTATTCTTTCTCCCTCTCCCTTGCCAACCTCAGATCATTACATAAAGGATGTACATTCAAATCTAGGCAAGGTTTCTTTTTTAAACAAAACACTGAAACGGGAGGCCACATATGGAGTACTGTGTCCAGTTCTGGGCTCCCCCATTCAAGAGAGACAAGGAACTACTAAAAAGAGTCCATCGGAGTCTATAAAGATGGCGATGGGACTGGAGCATCTTTCTTACGAGAAAGGGCTGAGAGAATTGGAACTGTTTAGTCTGGGAAAGAGGAAATTGAGAAGGGATCTTGTCAATGTATAAAGGATGGGAGTCACGAGGATGGGCCTAGACTCCTTTCAGTGGTGCCCAGTGACACGACAAGGGGCAACAGCCACAAACTGGAGCACAGGATGTTCCATCTGAACATGAGGAAAAACTTCTTTACCTTGAGAGTGACCAAGCACTGAAACAAGACTGCCCAGAGAGGCTGTGGAGTCTCCTCTGGAGAGATTCAAAACCCACCTGGACATGTTCCTGTGCAACCTGCCCTAGGTGATCCTGATCTGGCAGGGGGCTGGACTAGATGATCTTCAGACATCCTTTCCAACCCCTACCATTCTGTGATTCTCCGATCTCAAAGCAGGATTTGGAGCACTGTACATTCAGATATGAAAACCAGCAACTACTTACAAGAGCACTGCAGTGACTCCTTTCCTAGGAGGGCCTTTTCACAGGCCATGCATGGGAAAACTCCTGAGAAGGTCCCATTTGTAAAAGTATGCCTGTTCAGTTTCTCTTTATCTTTGGTATCTTTATTTTTTGTCTCATCCCCAGCAGCAGAGATAGGAATAAAGAGGAGAAAAAAAAAAAAAAAGACACCAGAAAAGAAGATAAACCAATTAAATCTTAAAAACACTAGTACAATATTAAAACATCCCTTTCAAGAGCAATTATTCTAAAACATTTACTCCCTGGCCTGGAAGACTTTTACCAGTATAACTGTATTATTATATACAACACTGTTGAAGACATAAAATGATGTAGGCACTGCTTTCACTGTCAGCTAAGCCCACAAGCATTACCAAGGAAGACTGTTAGAAACACATTTATAAACCTGCAAAAAGGGAAGGGCCAGAAAATAAAATGTAAAAAGCATTACTGGATTGCTGCACACACAAGTATCAGTGCTTACATCTCCCTGAGGTATACATGCAAACTCCTGCCTCTGCAGTTCAAGCTGCAGTTATGTAAATTTAGAAAATGTGTCTTCAGATTCTAGAAGACATTAGAAATAAACTGTCTTAATGAGTCTTAATGAATTTCACACATTCTGCCTATTTTTACAGTACTTATATTGGTGTCAGTATACATTTCTCCAAGTAGCCCTAGCAGTTATCCTTTAGAAGACCACAGAAACACAGGCTAATGTATGTCTGCTGGAACCAGACATTCATGTTCACAGATAGTTCTGCCACTCTTGAAGGTATTACCTCAAGAAACCATCTTCACATCCATGTATGTTAAGATATCCTGAGGCATAGAAGGATATACTAAAAAGTCTGTAAAGCTTCCAGAAGACCACCTGGGAAGATTCTCTAGGCCAAATCCATCTCTCAAACTGCTAAATGATGCCATAAATTTAAATTTCAGGTGTCCCAAAAATAAACTACAAATGTTATAATCATAGTATGAATGTTTGACTGTGCAGGCTTGAAATATGCAACTCTTTAACATTATGTAGTGCTTGCTCATGCCAGAAGTCCCACGCACTTCAAAGAAGGCAAATTCAATTCATTACATGCCAGTGTAGAAGTTACAGACTCAATTACTTATTGAGTATGTAACTGCAAGAACAGTTCTGTATCTCTTAATTTTATTTAAGAAAGAAAATTATTCCTTAAGTGGCAATTCATACATTTAAACTGTGGCAAAACTGTCAAACAAGATTATTAATAATATCAAAAAAATGTCAAGGGAAATACTTGATATAGTTTAGCTACGGCTACTGTTTAAAAGGAAAACTGGTTTTTAATATGACATCCAGATCAGGGTATCCTGCATACATTTTAAAATTAAAAAATAAAGATAAAAGTTTCTTCCTATTACTCATATGGTTTTGTAATAAACAACTTATCTTTACATAAAAATGTAGATTCCCACCTATAAATCATTTAATTAAAGTGAAGTAATTTAAGTCCAGTGACATAATTATCATAATAATATGGGCATAAATCCCAAACTACCTTGCACTTATTCCGTGTGCTGGTCATTCGATTCATCAGAAAGCTGAAAGTCCGACTCACTTTGCATTTTTCAGACTCATTTTTTGAAGATACCATATATTTGTTCCATTCCTCCTCTTGAATCCTAAAACAGAGACCAGTAAAAAAAAAAAAACAACCCAAAACTCATTCCAGCAGGGTTAGTCCCTTAAACCACAGCTAAATCTGGACAGCACTTTTTTTCACCCGATATTGACAATTACACGTTTTCTTGTGGGTTTAGCTGACGCTGTTCAAAGACTGCAATGTCTCTTTATAAAAGGAGTCACACTGCCCGCTCTGAACGTGCAACGCTTGTTACGAGCTGGGTACTAAAAGCCCCTTTGCTTTTATTACAGTCTTCTGGGCGCCCCCGCCGCGGAC
>JANHFX010022395.1:33927-44051 GCA_027560015.1 Chloroceryle amazona | reverse complement strand
GCCCCCGCCGCGGACGGGGGCGCGCCCGCACCGCCGACAGACAGGGGGCGCGCCCGCACCGCCGACAGACAGGGGGCGCGCCCGCACCGCCGACAGACAGGGGGCGCGTGGCCGCGGCGCACGCACAGCCCAGCCCCCGCGGCCAGGACAGCGCAGAGAGGGCCGGGCTGAGCTCAGCGCAGGCTTTGTGCGTGGGCGGGCAGACACGCACACTCCTCCCACACCTCCCCGGGCATCCCCCGGGGCAGGGAGCACTCCCCTAAAACGCTGCTAAAAGCTCCGCCGCGAGGGGTGCGGGGCCCGCTCCGCTCCCGGGGTGGCCACCTCTCGCAGACCGGCCTCCAGCGCCTGGCCCGGGCCAGCCCTACCTCTTCTCCCGAGACTGCTCCGGCAGGCTGTACGCTCGCTCTGCAAGACACAAACAGTCACGGAGCACTCAGATTGCAAGGTCGTCAGGTGTATTTGAAACGCACGAGCTCCACCAGCACATAAGATTGTCATTAAGGGCTTGCAATGGCATTTGAAAACGAGGAAACCAACAACCTATGCACATCAGAAACAGCTGTTCCTAGCTTAAGACCGCTGCCTGCTAAGCTCTGTTTAGTTGACAGAATCTGCTGGAACTCAGACGGTTATCAGTGAATGCCAGTCTCTCCAAACAGCCTGTTTTTAAGAATTAAAATCTTTCGTTTTTCTTAACAACATACACTCAAATCATTCACGCTTGATTTTGCTTTTTATAGAATTTGTTGTAAAATATCTCTGCCATTTTTCTAACATTTGCAATTACCTGTCTTACATAGCTCTATCTATAGTACTAAACATTTATACATCTCTCTACATAAAGAGTAGTATTACTAGTGTACATACTGCATGGGATGTATGCGATGTGTTACAAGTTTACATCCTAGAAACAGTACAGAGGACTCCAAGAAGATACTTTTCAACAAACTGTCTAAAAATCAAAATAAAAGACAATTCATTGTGTTCTGTTAAAAAAACAAAACAAACAAACATGCAAAACAAAACAAACTAAAACAATCCCACCAAAAAAAATAAACAAAAAGAAAATAAAAATAAAAATAACCCCCACACCACTACCAAATTACAGACACCAATCTACCATTTCCAAGTTAGAGGCCATTCCATTTTGCAGACAATTTTTGCAAGGCTACCACAAGAGTGGTTCAGAAAGATAAACACATGCCTAAATCAAAGTATCAGACTATGCTCTCATTTAACTTAAGATACAAACTTAACCACAATTCACTGAACCAATAGCTCTTTAGATAAACACAGACTTCAGGTTAGTGAAAGCTATAATATTTGCCAAAGAAGCAGCAAGACAAAAAGGACATTTCTGTTAGTTGCCAGGCACAACCTGTGCCACAGAATGCTTTTGGAAGAAAATGGAGGCCATGTACCCATGGGAGATAAAGACAGCCTCATGCAAAACAGCACCATGGGACTGGCACTCTCAGGGGTACTTACTAGAAGGATGGAGCAGAACCACTGATTTAGAGAGTGAAAGAGCCTGAAGGAAGGATCGACCACTGTTCATGAGTACACCATCTATGAGCACGAACAAACCCTTTAACTGTTACAGCCTGGTAATACCTTCTTGAATATAAGCAGGTAGTTGTTTTAAATTTGCGAACACAGAAAAGCTTCCATCAGTAATGGATGGTGATTTCCCACTTCTTTCTCATACTTTGTGTGAGAAAGACCATCCTGTTGCCATCCCGTGTGCCTCTGCTTTGGCTTACATTTTGCTGCAATATACAAGGCCAGCTGCATGTCCCTCCTGCACAGCTAAGTTCCAAGTGAGATGTCCAAAGCGCCAGAAGCTAGGCAGAGGGGAAGGGGCAGGTTTTCAGTGCACAGACACCTGCACAGACCCAGACACAATCCCATTACAGTGCACAAAGATCAGGATGGACTAAGCTCTTGGACCTAGCTTCCTGGACCAAGCTCTTGGCCTAGTCCCATACCCAGATGTGACTGCTCAAAGCAAACACAACTGTGCCTACCTCATACAGTAATCACTGCTGTCAGCTGCCAAACACTGTTCAGTGCTCCCATTCTTGTAAAATACTGTCAAGGAAGGGACGAGGGAGGAGGTGCTGGTATCAGGGAAGTGCCAGCAGGAACCTTAACAAATCACTACCCTTCCTCCCAGCAGCACACCACTTCTGCAGTGTGAGCTGCAGAACAGCCTGTTTTGAAAGCATGGGCAGGAAAGTGTTTCCAACTTCTCCACAAGATAAGTAAAGGTCCAGCACTGATTGCCTTAACAAGGTGAGAGAGAATGAACAGGACATAGGCACAAGCCCTGATCAGGTCAGAGCAGGCAGTTGTGTCTGGGTGAAACCTAACAGGCTGTGACATCAACAGTCCCTTAGCTGCAAGGTCAAAGGAATTCCATTGTAACTTTCAGCACATACCACAGGCCTTTGCTGATCTGCCATCCTCTGCTTCTGTGACATGCTTCCCTACTCTGCCTCGTTTTGCCAAAGACTACTCGCCTAATCTCTTGGACAGAAATGGTTACAAATACATTAAGTGATGTGGAGAAATACAATACAGCTGTGTCCTGCAGGCTGCAGTACATTCTCCTCCTTACAAGGGGACATGAAATCTTACAGTGAATTTGAGCAACCACAAAGTTATTTGCTGCACTGCTTAACACAGTTTCTTAAGGAAAAAAGATTTGCAGTCACTGTATGTCTGCCCATCAGCTTTCTCCACCTCATTTTCCCAACAGCTTCTGAATTTGTTAACTGGTTTCAAAGTTAACATTTCCACAAGTTTTGTGTGTTTTCATATTCAGTGCTACAGAATCACAGAATAGTCTGAGTTGGAAGGGATCTTCAGAGATCACCTAGTCCAACTCCATTGCCACTGGCAGAGACATCTTTCACTAGGTCAGCTCAAAGACCCATCTAACCTGATCTTGAACCTTTCCAATGATCGGGCATCCACAGGTTCTCTGAGTGTCCATCCCATCTCGTTCTCTGTAACTCACATGTCCTGACTCTTGCACAGGACCAGTAGAAAGCTAAGGTACACTGGAGGGAGAGACAAGCCGGCAGTATGCTAATGGACAAGGTTATAGGGACATAGGCCATGTCTCTTGAAATGCAAGTTTTTTTTAAGTCATGTGTCATGTCATCTCTACAGCAGGTCAAGGGAGATGATTCTGCTTCTCTGCTCTGCTCTTCTAAGATGCCACCTGGAGTACTGCCACCCCGGTACAAGAGACATATGGACCTGTTGGAACAGGTCCAGAGGAGGGCCATGAAGATGATCAGAGGGCTGGAACAACTCTCCTACAAAGACAGGCTAAGAGAGTTGAGGTTGTTCAGCCTGGAGAAGAGAAGGCTCCAGGGAGACTGAGTCCTTTCAGTAAATGAAGATAGCCTATAAAAAAGATAGGGACAGACTTTTTACTAGGTCCTATTGCAATAGGACAAGGGGTAATGATTTTAAACTAAAAGAGGGTAGATTCAGACTAGGTACAAGGAAGACATTTCTTATGGTGAGGGTGGCAAGACACTCAAACAGGTTGCCCAGGGAGGTTGTAGATGCCCCAACACTGGATGTGTTGAAGACCAGGTTGGATTAGTCTTTGTGCAACCTGGTCTAGGGGAAAATGTCCCTCTCCATGGCAGGGCAGTGGAACTAGATCATCTTTAAGGTATTTCATGCTTTGCATGATTTTCAAATATAACCCATAACCTTATTGTGAAAATGGTGCGTTGTCTTATACATATGAAACTACATGTCCAGCAATAAAACATGTTAGAAGTGATTTGCAAACAATTACAAGCTTCTTGCAGAGACATTTCTGACTCTACTTGCTGGAAAGGATGGGTTTTTCTTCCCAGCCTGTAGAAATGACAATAGCCCATCCATGTTTCAGAGATTCTCCAGGATCTACAGGAAGCTGGGATGTCCATCCTTTTTTTTTCTGTGTCATCCTCAGCTTCCCCATGGTCTCTGTCAGACACCTAGCAGGAGGCTGGGGAAAAGATCTTCCTGCATTAATTTTTCTTACTAATGCTCTCCTAGTTTGTGTGATCTCCTGATCAGCTGCTGCACTGGGGCAGGGCATGACAGGGCAGTAGATGAAAAACCAAGGAACAACAGTAGGGGTACCCAAAGGCAAATGAACCCTATTTCCATGTGTGTTGGCAAGGTCTGTGTACAGGACAGGCCTGAGAAAAGCCATCAGCACTGTGCCTGAAGCAGGCAGGCATAGGATGCAGCTGTACAAGTGCAAAGCCAGAGCACTGACCTTCATTCAAATCCGCAACTGTGAAGTCCCGAGGAATGCGAGGTCTTCCTAATAAACCTTTGGGTGAGGAGCAGGAATAGGAGCGTGACCGAATCCCAGGCACTGCACATTCCTTCAAGAAATTGCAGTAAAGTAAAACTTGTGTCTGTTTGAAATGCATCAGCAACAGAAAAAAAAATTAATTAGTGAGATAATTTCTGCAGGAGAGATGTCTGCCCACATGCGTACATTTTCTTGGCTTCATTAAGCTTTTAAGTTGAAGTAAAATTTTTGATGACTTCATTTGAACTCATAGGAAGTCTGTCATAAATCCACCATGGTAATTTTTTGTATGTTATAGGAAATAATTTGTACATGCCAGTTAGACTATAAGACTATATATATATCCATTTTAGTGGCAAGAGCCATCCAAACAGTGTTGTTGGCCACTATTTCTGATGACTAAGCTACCTTCTTTTACCAAGGGAGCTCTTAATCTTAGCACTTTAGTACCCCAAGAACATTTCATGGAGACTAATGCCCTGCCTTGGTAATTATTGATATCAGAGTTTCCCAATAAATTAGTTAGTCTCCTTCTCTTTTCTATCTGCATTTTTTTTCGTGTGTGTGTGTAAAAAGACTTTCTGATCCTCAAATATGCCAATGCCCAAAATGTACTCAAATATGCCAATGCCCAAAAGGAACTCCCCTGATTTTTGATACAGCATTGACATTTCAACACAGTCAACTCCTAAACTGCTTACCTTCTTGTTTTTAAGAGCAGCCCTAACAGAATTTGGTGTTTGTGCTGGACTCTTTTTCTCCCTCCATGTAATCATTTGCTGAAGATCAGATAAAGCTCTACAGTGGCAAGAAGTCTGTCTAATAAAAACATAAAGAATATCTACGAACGAAAAACAATTCAACATATGTGTCTGAAGATCACCATGATCTCATGAAAACATAGGTAGCCAGAATACTTTAGAAAACCATAATGAAGAGGAGAGATTTGTGCTGTTCAACACGCAAAGCTGAACTGAATTTCCTGGAGTCTAGCAACTGCTTTGGAACTGGCAGTAGGCTGGTTCTGTACTTTACAAAGCTGTTACCCTTTCACATAATTACAGCTGATTAAACATTTCCTCACTAAATACATTTTGGTTAGTAAATGCTGATTCACTGAACCTGAGATATTTCCTTTGAAACGTTTCTGATAATGATGCTTTTTTCAAAGCTAAAGCAAATCTCTGATGGACCTTTCCCATGGCTGCTGCCAAGATCAGCCACAACCAAGACAGCTCTGGCTCCACAACCCTCCTCTCAGACAAATTAGCACTGCCACCTGGGAACTCAATGTTCCCCTTCAAGTTCAGATGTTTCTCACATGTTTTCAGCAATTTACTTAAAAGGAAAACAATGCAAACTAAGATAGTATCAAATACCTTGGGCTGTAGACTGGTAGAGAAGTCTAATCCATCTCTGCTATAAGCCATGGCGTCTGAAGAGCCGAGGGAAGGGTAGTGAACATGGGTTCTGTCTGAAACACCTCCACTGCTGCTGTCTACTTCAAGGTCATCGAGACTTGAACTGAAGCAGGCAACAAAGTCTTTAATTACCATAAATTTTAGTAAAAATCCATCTCAACCTTAATGCAACAAGAAAAGATACTGCTGCATACTCTGACCAATGACAACTCAAACCATCATGTCAGGTAAGTTATGCTCTGAGGATCCTCTCAGGCTTGTAGGCACATGGTGAAGGTACTCAGTTACTGTACAGGACTCCTCTGACCCAGCCTTGTGGATCTGCAGGTCAGATGTTTGCATCGCCCAAGATCACGCAGACTCCCACCACAGTCAGCCACCTCTGGAGAATGACTTCCATACCCACATTTACTATATCACTTAAAATGAGATGTTTTCTTTCACACACATTACCTGCCTCTCTGTATACATGATAAAGAGACCTGTGACAACTAGTTCAGAATTTGGCATTAAGATATGTGAGTATATATGGATATTTTGTGTGTGTATACATTTGAAAGACATGATGTGGCTATTCACAGATATCTTTTTTCCTCCATCTGTGACATGATGGAAGATGGAAACAAAAACTAACAAAGATGAAGGAGGGTCTGAGTTAAGGAGATTCATGAGTTAATTTCAAAATATATAAACTTAGAAACATGTAGGACTATAAATAGACTGAAAAGTCTCTCGCTAAATCACTACTTTAAACCCCTAGAGGCTGTCTGGTTGGGTGAGGGCTCCTGCGCAGGAGAGTGCAGTAAGGTCTCTCAGCAGTACCAGGGTTTCCTAGGATGGGTCCCCTTAGCTGCAAGAGGAAGTTCATGTTCTCCGTAAGTGACTGGAAGGAATGGTTGACTGCTTGCAATAACATTCCAGTTTTACAATGTAAAACTTTAAATTATGTGTGGTATTTCTAAATAGTCAGTGTTCCTCCCATGAATAATAGCTCAAAAATTCCTTCACACACCACTACAATTCACTTTGTCAAAGGGCAAATCTGTCGCTACCATCCAAAACTACTTCCTTATTACACTTCTGGACATCATCTTTTGCAATGTTTCCTAGTAATAGCCCATGTGACATCTCAGAAACAAGTTATTTAACTGCATTAGCAGTTACTGTAATATTTTAAAATTGAAAACACAATATACATCTATGTCAACAGATAAGCTTACGTGTCTTACTAGGGGTAACTTACCCGGGGAATTTTTCTGACATAAAAAGATGGTTTAAAGGTCTGCTACATAAATTGTCACATCACCTCAGATACTTCAAGTTAATTACTGCTGGAATTACCTATTAATAGTCTTGCTTTATGTCTAATATTTGGATCTCTTACAGTTGACATAAGAAGGCCAATCACATCTTTCCAAAAACTCATGTAAGTTCTTAAATGTCGTAAGTAGGTACCTAACCTAGGTCTTAAAAAAGGTGGGAATATCTAAAAATGTATAGGAGAAAAGTGGTCATGACACAGGCAGCAGATAATTATTTACAGTACTATAAATGATATTCTCATAGCTAGCAAAAGTAAATGGTTTGGCAAAGAACAACTGACATTTGTTGTCTTATCTGTGTTAAAAGATTCCTCCTAGTAGGACCTTATAGTTGCACAACAAACTCAAAATTAAGGTAGATAAAATGTTATCAGCCACTTTAATTGATGACAGAAACTACTTCTTCCTTACTGTTTTTATATAGATTTGATGTCCTACTTCCAACAACTCCAAACACGCTTGAAGGGTGGAAGACAGATTCAAATTTCCTTCTGTACAAGAAGGAACTAATTTCATGTCTCATCCAGAGAAGAAACAAAGCCTTTTTATCAAGGAAATTTACCAGTTGTTGAAACAAAAAAAAAACGTAGTTTCATATTCAAAATCTCCTGCATTCTTGAAGCCAATCAGTTCACAGCATAACCAAAAGCCATCTAGAGGATGATCCTCAGTCAGCTGTCTCTGCTGGCAGCAAATCCTGTGTCCCAGCAAAAGTGCAGAAGACAGCCTGAATCTATCACAAATGTGAGCTGTACTCTGCACTGTGTCTTCAGAGGTAAAAAACCACATGCAATAAGGAATAAGTTGGTCCTTCTACAGGCCAGCGCAAAAAATGGAAATATTCCCAGAGAATTCAACAGATTTTCAACTGTTTTCTTAATGGAAAATATAACTGAGGAAAACTAGGGTGAAATTCTGTTTTCTGACAGAAGTGCCACAACAAAAACTCCTCCTGAGAATAGCTGATTATTTCTTTTTTTAAAGACTACAAACAAGAAAAATGGTATAAAAGTATAAATTTGCATTTATAAAAGAAATCTACTTAAATAACATTTTTTATTTGTTAAAAATGTATTCGTAACTATTTTATGAAAACAGATCCTTAGGATAATTTAAATGTAAGTGATTGAAAGCTGCGATTTTACCTCTGTAATAATATGTATTACTCAGGATTCTGCTTCATCTTCTGAAATAAGTATTTATAATAAATAATACTTAGTCTGGACGCATTATCAAGTTCATTCCATACCTTCTTCTTTTCATGTCAGCATAAAGTTGTCCCCGATCCTTAATAAATCCATGGATCTTGAATGGAAGGTATGAATCTGCTCCATATGATGAAACATTATGTCTTAAACCAGCATTTTCTTCATTTTTCATTGGCCTTTGATATCCTTCATTTGGAATATATATATATTGGTCATTCTCCTCAAGGGAGGGAGATGAAGAGCTCTTAGCCATTGGGATTGAGTTGGTGAGATTCAGACATGTTTCATTGTTGTCACCATCACCGTGAACGTAGTTAGTCTTTAATTCTCCAGCCTGCTGATTAAAAACAAACACTAGTAAGGGGCAGTTATAGGATATATTGTCAGGGAACAAGGACTGGATTCATTTGCCATTTTATTAATGGTTATATGTGCTGCCTTTTTTTTCCCCCCTATTACTTTTTCTAGCACATGAATTATTACAAGCAAGATATAAGGCTAAGACCTTTCATTACCTTTTTCCTTAATTAGAGTAGAAATTAATTGGTATTTGCAAGTCTGATGGATTTCTCACTCATATTTATACCTTTTGTTAAATGTATCAATTCATGTATTTATAGCTTGTACTAAAAAATAACCCCGTGCATAACACATTAGTGTGGGAGACATATGGAAGAGAATTCAAACATTGTGCAATTTAATTTGGGAAACTCAGGCTACACATTATGCCCTTTTAATTCCCCAACACCAATTTCCTAAGCTTTGAGATAAGCATACATGACCTGGAACAGAGGTTCTCCAGGTGAGGAAAGGTATCTAATTTTTACCATTAAGCACTGACAGAGATAAAGTAACCTTCCTCTTGCACAGACAGTAATGGAGTTGGGAAGCGTTTTTTCAGATACAGGGATCAGGATTTAGGCCCTAGTACAAATAATTCTTTGTTCAACTGAGGCTGAATTCTCCTGTCAACTCTGTAGAAGATATTAAAATACAGTTTATTGACAAATCTTTTAGTTAGATGCTACTGTTGTTTATTTAGACTCTGAATAATACTGAAAAGAAAGGAAGGACAACAAGCATTTCCAAAGCCTTGATCTTTCAGATTGCTGACTTCCTCTTCTCCAGCCCCATTTGAGATGTGTTTCTCTTAGTAAAAGACAGAGAGAACTGCTAGCATTTTTACAGCAGCCCGTATTTACATTCAAATATATAGTATATTCAAGTCTGGAAGTACTTCTGTTGTGTTGTTCAAATGAGATGCACAAAGGTAAAATGCTTCTCCCAGGTCTTAGGCAGCTGTTCCTCCCTTCAAAGTTATTCCTGGCATTTCCCTTTGGCACCGGAGGGATCTCCTCTGGCAGCCTCTCAGGCTCCTGCTCATGGTGCTTAAGGCAGCATTTGGCCCCAGTCAGCAAGTTAACAAAATTGAATGTGACTATGAATTGAACAAAGGTCAGTAATCCAAGCTGAAGGATCTCCTAGCAATATAACCAGGTAACATCTGCAACTGCAGTGGAGCTGCACTTATGCAACTCGGTCCTTCCAACCTGAATATACTTAAAATCAAGGGTTCACAGATTGCATATACAGTCCCCTGCCCAGTTTCCCACTCCTAGGTCATTATTTCATGCATTTCTCAGTAAACTCAGGTGCATTTTGAGCATGTTGGCCTCTGACTGAAATTTCCATCTAAATTGTCACAACAAACTGAAGTGTTTGAGGGAATGAAAAGAAAAAAAAGGAAAGGGATAGAAGAAGAGAGGAAGGAAGGAAGAGAGGAAGGAAGGAAGAGAGGAAGGAAGGAAGAGAGGAAGGAAGGAAGAGAGGAAGG
>JANHFX010022395.1:22373-33835 GCA_027560015.1 Chloroceryle amazona | reverse complement strand
GAGAGAAAGAAAGAAAGAAAGAAAGAAAGAAAGAAAGAAAGAAAGAAAGAAAGAAAGAAAGAAAGAAAGAAAGAAAAACTTATCATGTCTGACTTCTATATTCCACTTTTCACCCCGGGGAAAGCCCACAACAGGTTACAAATAAATATATCAGAGAAACACGTTAGTGGCTCCTTAACTACATACACCCACTACATACAAGAGCTGTACTAGTGCCCCTTGGACATGTTATGATATCTGAGGGTGACCATGCGGGAGGGATTTCAAGTGTAACATGGTGATAAAAAAATATCATTTGTTCTGGACACTCTGGCTTATCTCCAGTGCTGGTGACAAATAAATCAGAAACATGAACACTAAGTCAGGATCTCCAGTTTCAGAATGCTCTGTGCCAGGACACCAATTTTACCTTTTCAGCAGTATCTCAGTTTTGTTGGGCCTATAGGCTTAGCTATGAGCTTATAATTAAGTTCTGAAATAAGCCAGTATCGGCAAATTCATCTTTTTTGTGAATGTACATAGAATTCAGAAAATCTGAAGTGCACATGAGCAAGTTACATTGTGTTAATGTTTCTTAGAAAGAAGTAAATATCATTTAGCTCACAGACACACAGAAAAGATAGTAAGAGCTTCCTTAAGAGATCTCCCTGCAGGCTAGGAAGAGTAATTCCTCTCATCAACAGAATCTGTTAAAAGGGACCTCATAAATGGTTTAGAAAATATAGCTGATGATTAGGTTTTACTGGTTTTATTTTTGAGCTTCACTAATTGGTCACACACAATTGCTTACATCCAGAGGATCCTTGTATCGTACAGAAAAGTTACTTTAACAGAAGACAATTTAAAAGTTGCCAAAACTTTGAACATAAGCTTACTTGGTCTACTACCATGCAGTTTGCATATACTTCATCACTTCCACTCAGCATGGCAGAAAGTCGGGTTGTAGCAAAGAAAGTAGGTGGAGCCTTGAATTTCTTGAGTACATCAAGGCTAGAGTGTCTCTGCTCTGGAGGAAAGAAATTTGGGAAAATATGCCATTAAATCTCAAATCATTTTATTCTCATGTATATATATTGCCATAAAAATGGCAAGGGTAAACATTAAGCAGCAAAATTTAAGATTGCAATTTGAGTAGTATTTCTGTGGCCACTCAAGAAAAAATCTGCCCATTTTGCAATTGCCTTACATTTGTTATATGTTCCAAGAAGCCTATAGTTGGCAAGACTCTGAAAGGTACCACAGAACCATTCATGGAGCTTAAATACAAGTGTTCCTATATCTTTATTAGCAAAACCTTCTATTTTCCACCTAGGCTAGAACTTTGTAGAGATCTGTGTTTGCAGAAATACATCAGACAATATATATGGGCTGAGATGAAGTATACATGATTCTGTCCTATACATTAAATGCCTAACACCTGATATTGTATGAACAGAATATGGTTCAACTGCAGTCAAATAATGACTCACCTCACACATCCTGCTTCCTGGGAGCAACATAAATACTAATCCTAAACCAATAAAGCAGATTTCTGTTCTTAGAAACGAAAAATAGCAACAAAATTTTAAGGTATTGAAATGGGAAGTTACCAGTTTCCTCAAAAAGTCATTAACAGAAGTCCAGAGTTTAGTTTTCAATAGTGTGTTCATGACTGCAAATACTATAAGAAGCTGCATTGGCTGACTCTTTATTTCATGGCTTTGAGCAGCAGATAATCTAACCACGTGTGACAGAAATACTGTCAGTCTGTCCTTAAAGATGCTTGAAAGTATGAAGAGCAGTCACCAAAACAGCATTTAAACTGGTAGTCAAGGCCTCTTATTATCTTCTGTTTGTAAAAGGAGCAAAATTTTACAAAGTGGTAACTAGTCTTGTGCTAGACTATGTGAAAACAAGACAGACAAAAAAAAAAAAAAAAAAAAAAAACCCCCCCAAAAAAAAGCCACAGCCAGTTCTACTGTAATTTTCCTTAAGATGCTCTAAGGTAAGCATTGCCATTGGAAGTGAACTTAAATAGACAAGCATAAGAATGAGGAGATAAATTATCACAACTGGCAAAATAGCTGGAATCAAAACTCTCAATAAACTTGATTCCAGCTTGTCTGTTACTGAAAATTATGCAAAAAATCCAACCCTTCTTAGTCTGCATCAGAAACCTATTTTCAGCAAAGGTGGAAAGGAAAAGATACCACCAAAGACTCTCCCCAGGCTATATTCCTAAAGCAATGTAACTGGTTTTGGAACATCATGGAATCATATAGCATGGTTTGGATTGGAAGGGAACTTTAAAGATCATTTAGTCTTACTATGAGCAGGGACATCTTTCACTAGATGAGGTTTCTCAAAGCCATATGGCCATCGGATTGCAAGAAAAGTTATAGTAAAAAAAATGGCACTAGATTAGAAACTACACTTGTCAAGGTCTGGGACATTTGTTCTTTTAGAAAAAAAAATAAATAAAAAAAAATTGTACCATACCACTGACAAAACTGCAGTGCTACACCACAGCTTTTATTTAATTTTAAGATGCTATTTCATAAAGCCCAAGAAAATTAAACTCTATACTTAGAGAAAACTGGAAATTCCCATTTAAAAATGGCACATTATTTGGTTTCTAGTCCTGGCAGGCCTTGTAGGAGCTCATACCATTACAGCATCCTTATGCTTCTCATTTGGCTTCTCCCTCCTGCAAGAATTTGTACATGATTTTAGCAACTGCCATCTTGAGAATAGCTAAAGCCACAAACCATTTCATTATGTCTGCCAAGATCCCAAAGCCTTTGTTTATAAATAGTATAAAAGCATTGTTTTCTACAGCAGTTCATCAGACTTTGGCAGCTAAAATCACATGGAGATGTGATTTGGCAAAACTGGCATTACTTTCTTGTGGCAAGTAAAGATTTCCAAGGTCTGGTCTTAAACCAACAACCAGAAGGAAAAAAATGTCAGACTTTCTGTTGCTTCTTGCATGCTTATTACCTTCCCCAGCACACACTTCCTCTCATATGTAAACCCACTGGGTAAAACTGGTATGGGTGGTATTCAGCTCCAGTGCTAGGCTGTAAGGTTCCATACACACCCCTGAAAAACAGCCCAGGTGTTAGGGATTCCTGAATCATGACATAAACCCAAGCCTATGGAGACAGCTCCTTGACTTCAGCAACAAGTGCCCACTGCCAGGGTCTCTACAGTCATTTAGTGGACTGCTCTATGAATTACAGATCCTGAGCCAGAAACAAAATCCCTCTATTACATCATATTTTTATTTATATAGCAACTTCTAATGCCACATTTTACATTCTACAGAGAATAACAATCTAGATAACAACTTCTGAAGAAAGCTTCTGCAAATACAAGATATATCACAATATGTTATCTGCAGTACTTTCCATTGATAAATCTTTGTTGTTATCACTGCTAAATGCCATGTTTTTCTGGTGATACTCCAGTCAGTCTGTTGTCAAACATAAGATGTCTAAATAAATATTCACTGGGGTTTTAAATGAACAGACAAGGGGTAGCAGGTTATTTTGGATTAATGTGGCAATATGACCCCACTGACCTCCCCACTCCCACTCTACCCCCCAGTTTCAAACATGGGTGAAGGGCTGACTACATCAAACTAACTTTGAAAAAAGAGAAGTATTTAAAGACTCTGCTGAATGCAGGGGAAAGCATTATTAATTATACATTGATTATGCTAGTAACTTATTTCCACTGGATAGGCCTGCTTAGTTCAACAGTGACAAAACTGTTGCAAATGTCTACATCACACACTGCAGCCCCACTACTTGCCTCCAGCCTGACTCACTGGCTACAAGTCACCTCAGTCTTACTGGGACCATCAGCAGACATTCCTCCAGGTTAACATGGCAGCAGGTAACAACTCACTGCATTGGATACCAGTAGCAACACGCAGCAAGGCTGACTATCCCTTAAAGATGAGGAGTATCAACAAAATGCATTTTCAAACAAAATGTCTCAAAAATCTCCTCTTTCTATTCAGATGCTTATTCTCATTGCAGATGCAAAACTTTAGCACAGTTTATGGAAAGACAAATTAAAACTGCTAGGGCAAACTGGCACTTCTTGTGAAACTGAAGGTGTCCCAGAGGGTTTTAACTCTAGAAGGTACTGAAACAATCCAGCAAGCACAGCTTACCAAGATGACCCTCCTGCCAGAGATGAACACTCTCTGGCTGTATACTGTGCCATGACCAAAGAAAAAGAATAAAATAAAGGCAGGACTCCTTTAGCAGAGCCTGTGTCTCTCTGCCATCTGCCTGGTAACAGTCAAGAAATATGTTATATGTTATCTAGATGTAGGTGAACAAAAGCCACAGTGCAGGGAAAGGTAATCTCCAAAAATGGATAAAAGACCTTGACCAATGTATAACTAGGCACAGGTTCCATACATGTCAGTATTGTTGTCATCAAATTTATACAGAAACGGCTGTACATTTTTACCATGCACAAAAGCTTATAAAAATATTTTAACTTTTAAAAACCACATGATCACCACAGCAATAATTCAAAACATGCTTTATGTTGGCCTAAGGAAGTGTATAGCCTTGAATGACCTGTGTTGGAAAACTACAAGAACATAACACTGACTGTTCTTCCACAAAAATCAAAACTGAAATCATTATAAGAGAAAGCAAACAGAAAAACAGAAGTGAAATACATCGATGTGAACAAGCAGAGAGCCAGAAAAGAAATTATAAATTCCCTTCTCCAGATACAGTGAATAGTTTTCAGACAACTCATCACATTTACCCCCAGCTATCTGAGCAGGGGTTAATGTGTAACGGGAAATAACAGAGCTATGAAGTCAGAGAAGACTTCAGACAGCTAAACATGGGGGTCATACAGGTATGTAAAAATATTCCTCTAAATCTGTAAGCAGTCACCTGAACTTGGAGAAATAATGCCACACATTTCTGGTGAGGGGTTGATAGAAGTGACATGCACCTCTGTAGATGTGGAGCCAGATTCAACGGGGGATGTGCATCCCTAACTCGGGTGTCTTAGTGCTTCATACAGAGTGCAACTATTCATGACAGCAAAATTAAGCAATTATGTAAGAACAGCATTACACAAAGGATAAAGCAAGGCAGCCTTTGAAGTGCTGTTGTCATGAAGACAAACATTTAACTGTCCTAAATCTGTGGAGTGGAAAACAAATCTCCCATGTTTCCTATACAGTGGAAGAAGATCAGGCATCTGGATGCTAGAAATCATACCATCACTTTCAAGATGTGGTGCTAAAGTAGTCACTAACAAACACTGAGGATAAAGGCATGTGTTTATCATTGGCTTTCATCTTTCTCACCTAGATGTGGGACATAAGAAAGCAACACGGAAGTCACAGCTGTGACCTCCCTCTCTGAAGCAGGCACCTTACAAATGAATATACAAGCAGAAATATAAATGATGTCTGATTTTTTACAACAGCATAACTTTCCCAAAAAATGGGACACTCAGTTTCAACTCCATGCCAAACTCCAACTTCTCAGCACAAGTGGGACAGACTTATCAGAGACAGATATTCTCAGCACTCCTGAAGGTTGTTAAGTGTTCAAAAAGGCTCTGAGAGTCACTGTTTCTAGGCAAGTAGAACTGTGCAGCACAAGGGGAATGGAAAAGAGACCTGCTTTATAGTCATTTCACATAAAATAATAAAATAAATACCATTAGGGCTCTTGCAGCGAGACATAAAACCTAGACATACCCTCTCTGTAGCCCAATCACTAAGATGCAATCATGTTCACATTCACTATTGAGACTAATTAACCTTTAATTATGCCGTGCACACGAACCCTCAGCAGGAAGGAGGGAGTCTGCAATGCATGGCCCTGAAGGTGCATAGCCTGCACTTGGCTCCTACCAGCCCCCAGGAGTTCAGGGAGAGGGCAGGGCCTCTACCCTCCTCTGAGAGTTCCCCAAGCAGGGACAAAAACTGACCTTATGGCATGCGGGAACTTAAAATCTCAAAACACTGATATATATGGTGCAAAGTGCTGTGTGAGACTCTTGACTTGAACTCTCCCACTGTAGGTCTGCACAGCTCCCCTGCTTCCCAGGGGGAGCAACCCCAAACCAGGAAACCAAGAGCCTGCTGGTTCAGCAGGGGAAAAAGAAGGCTGACATTTCATTGCCCAGATCAGCTTGAGCACCCAGTGCAGGTACACAAAATGACTTCATGACTATTGGAGTGGGGAGGAAGAATCTTACACTGCTTTCTTCTGGGCACTACAAGTCTCTTGTTCACTGAGACCTGAACTCCTGGATGAAGGAGATGCACCTCTGAGGTACGTGCCCCACATCTGTGTGCTAGGATCAACTGTCCACATTCAGATACCACCAGATGAAAATCACAGATGATAAGCATAGATCATGACCCTGCTGTCCTCTTGAAGAGGCACACCTCCCACCCCATGGGCAGCCAGCATATCAATTCTCCAAGTGTAACATGGAGTTTATCACTATAACATGCACATGCACCTTCTTGCTCCAACACCACCACATACACTGTCAGCTGTGCATACAAGCCACATGTGTTGGGACATACTATTAAGAGGGATGAGAAACAAGAGGCAATACTATAAAGTGCAAACACCAGATCTGCATACAGTGCTTTACAACAGGTGAAGAAGTACTAAACAAACAAACAAACAAAAAGGCTGTCTAAAGGTAAAACAAATAACAACAAAAGTGCCATGGAGGATGGCTGCACAGACACAGCATTTACAGATAAAACAAGTCCTCGTGAGAGACGGAAAGAACAAACACCACGCAGCTTGCAATGCATTTCATCATTGCAAATCACATGTGCACCCATATATACTGCAGAAACTCCTGTGTGCTTGGGAAATACTGAATTTCCCCATGAAACAGTAAAAAGTTGAGAAAGTGTTCTGTATGTTAAAATGTGCATTCTGTACTCATTTTTCATTCTAAAACTAGGTCAAAGTTGCAGTCTATGTAAATATGATTCTCATGGCTCATTGACTTTAAACACACTGATGGATTTTACTTCTCTTACTTGTTTTTCCCATTTCTGAAAAAACAAACAAACAAAATACGGCATTTTTTATGGAAGGAAGCACAAATTACTGGGGTTTTTTTCCCATTCTTTTCATTTATTTGCTTTTTAATGTAGTAAAAACTTATAATTCCTCATTAAAAATTTCAATGATAATTCTTCCTAACACAAACTTGCTGGTTAGTGCCTTTCAACCTCTTTAAAACACCTTTTAACATACTGACAACATTTATAATGCTTGCTCCCAAAGACTTCTCCACAAAGGAGCAAATGTCTAGCTGTGCAAAACAGTAGCTGACCCTGTCACTAAAAAGAGTAACTGACCCTTTCACTTTATTATACAGAAAGCAAATTGTTTCCTCTCTTCATTCTGGTAAGGTTTTTGTACACAATATATAAAAAAAACCAACCCCAAACCCCAACATGTTAGTTTCGGTGTCAGATCTGAATTACGAGATTCTCCCTAAAAGAAAACAACTATAACCAGCAGAGCTTTCTGCAGCTGCTGCCATGCCTTGCAGCTCCCATGGTGTCCGAGCTGCTCAGTGAGAGCTACACATGCAACCAGAAGCAAAAAAACAGCCCTAAGAGAGTAAAGAAATAAAGAACAATTTAAAGAACAGTACATAATTTGGAGAAAACACTTTCTTCTTGCTTCACATATTCCAACCTTTTATCTAAAAAAGCATAGCTAACAGTGAAATAGACTTTTGATAGGAAGAGAATCTATATCATGCAAGTTGTTTATAGCCACCTGCACAAAACCTGACAATGAAAAGGAGGCAGAGCTATTAAGCTATTAAGAGTCATTTAAAAGAAGACAGCATTTTCTACCTGGTTTGGATGCCCTTCTTCGAATCCTCATTTTAGGTAAGGAAGGCCAAGAGTAATTAAAAGGTGAATCAGAGTCTGAGTCCATTTTTGTGCTAAATAAACTGAGCACCAATTCCCAAAGTTGGACTTTGTTGTTCTCAATAGCAAGTCAAGTCTAAGAGTGATGTAAAATAAAGAAATAGACAAAGAAGGATCAAATTGCCCACTAAACACAGGGGAGGGAGAAGCTGTAAATGTTTGCTCTCTTCAGGCGTCCAAGCATGTAGACAGATCAGGCTGAAAATATTAAGGCAGAAGCAGGGAGGTTAAAGTATGAGAGCTTCGAGTGAGTGGAGCTGTTGCATCGTGGTCCAGAGCTATTTGAAAGGTCACCGTGTGCCAATGAATCATTAACTCACCTTTCTATTTTGATGTAAACGAAAACAATAGGAGTTGAGTAAGGAAGGAGAAAATACATCTCAAAAGTAAACAAACTATTACAAGTTTTCCAAAGGTTTCTTTCCATGATAAAAGTGGGGTTTACGAAGACTCTCAAATTAAGGACAGGCAAAATACTGGAGTTAAAGAAGCCAAAGAATAAACTGTAAATTAAGAGCACTAATTAGTCTGCTGGTCCCTATACTACTGCAGAGAAATAACCCTCCTTTCAGCATTTACAACTATGGCAGACCTTAAGATGTTACAGCTAGAAAAGCAGTGATAACGCACTCAAAATCTTTTGCTCCCATCTTTCTAGCTCAAATGAGCTTAAAGCTTAAGTGTTACAAAGATTACACTGACATTAGAGGAGCTCTCTCCAATATTTAGCCCAAATAGTATTTTCTCCTCCACACAGTCATCAAGTTAGACAGTGAATCATAAGGATTTCGTAGAGCTGGCACCTTTACAGCACTGGTCTAACCTCACAGCAATGCACAATACAGCTAGTGACTAATTTACAACAAATCCTCCATTCTTATACAGTTTCCCCGAACAACTAGTAGGCAATTAGCATTCAGTAGGAACTCATTATCCCTTCCCCCAACATCTTTACACTACACAAACTACATTTTTTTTAAACAGGCTCAAATGTGGCTATACAAGAGCTAATACAAAAATAACATGTCCACTGTTTCTTAGCTAACTCCACCAAACATTTCTTTTAGTTACCCCACAATGTATGTGGGCTTGTATTCCACATAAAGGAGGAGAGGGAATGTGTATCAGCTTAAATGTCAGTTTTTGGAAGATGATGACAAGCTTGTTAACATTCCTTACTTCAATTCAATTATTTTTCAAGCTGTTGAGGTCTGTAGTGCTACTTCTGTATTATGTTTCAATTCACATTTCAGCTGGAGATAACATTGTATTTGTTGAAAGAAAATAATGCAATTCAAATGCAAATTTAATTCAAAACCCATTAGAAAAATATCTATCAGGTTTTCGGGGATAAAATAGTTATTATACAAGCACTTCATAAAGTGCACAAATTTCATAAAACACAGTTGAAACACATCATTGTTCTGCCCTTCCCTTAACTGAAATTCTGCCAGCTTTGTTAGGCCTGAAAAGAAAAATTCACTCCAGAAGCTGGAAGGCTTAGACTTTCACTTTAAATATTAAACACTCCCATGGATTTTGTTTGATTTATATATATAATTAACAGCCCCAGAGAATTACAGCAGACAATGGATGACTGAAAATACAGAGAGGATATAATTCATGCTTTATGCATCCACTTCAAAGTATCCCCACTCCCTGGCATGTCAGGTTTGAATTGCACTGACAAATCCTCTGGGCATACAGGAACACAGATAATGACATACAACTTCCCACCTGCACATGATCCAGGGGACTCACCTGCCTCCCACTGTGGCAGCACTGAGAGAAAAGGAAAGGTTAGAGTGTATTTGTTGGATAACTCATTCATTTAGGAAGTGTCTTCCCAACTGCTCCTATGCAAAGGATTTCCCCACTATGCAGCAATTTTCCCTACCCAAGTGTGCTCTCTTGCTCATCAGATGTACTTAATGCCAACTGAAATAAAAGTCTTGATTTCAGACATGTACAGAAGGCAGCACTCCCTGGGTGCCAAGTTCTTAGACTTGTTCACTTGCTTACTGCAATCTCCTCTAAATAAGATCTCGCACAGAAATTTGTCAATGGCAGTCTGAAACCACAGATAAATTATCAACCTTAACCCCTGTTTCTTAAGGGCTAATTAAGTATCACTCATGTTATTTGCTCTGTTTGGGCCTTGTGAAAGATTTTTTTTTTTTCTAGTTCCTAAAACTCCTTTATGTAGCTGTGAAAGACCTCATGCTGGTTTTTAACATGAAGAAGAGCCTTTGTCTTACAGTCTTTGGCTACAAATATTTTTCTTCCCCATTCTTGTACTTTGTGGTATGATCCAACCCACTTTTCATCTGACACTCTTTGTTTCCAAAGTGGTGGCATTTGCATGCAGCTGGCACAGAGATCTGGCAGCTTATTAGATAAAAGGTGCTTACTAGCTGAAAAATATTAACCTTACTTTCCACTGGAAAAAAAAAAAATCAGTTATGTATACCAAGGTATAGATGTGAAGATACAGAACAATTTTTTTTGTGTGCATTACCTAAGGCTAATTTTTTTTTGACAGATAATGTAATGCCTTAAAATTCTTTCACCCAACGCTTGCCAAAACACATCCGTATGATATAAATGTTTTTCTACTGTCTGACCATGCCTGCAGCTCATGGCAAGACAGAAGGAAGCAGAGGAATTTTACCAGCATTTGCAGCCTCCATCAAATGGCACTGTTATCTCCCCAGTGCGCTCAGAGGACAGACCCGTAGTACCAAGCAGGTGGGCTCCCTCTCCTCAGACACTGCTAAAACATAAGCTGGCAGCAGTATCTCAGGAAGACCAGAAGGAGACAACCCTCTGAGCCTCATGCTCCCTCCTCACATGGAGAAGGGATCGACAGAGGATGGAACGCAGAGCTACAGCCCCAGACACATGGCTGGAGAGGGTCAATGTGGGTCACAGGTGAGATGAGAGCTGCCTGAACAACAGCTCTGACAAAAATGCCCTGCCTGGTTTCTCTGGACAGAGTGGCCCCTGACATTAGTGTTGGAGTTAATTCCCTTCATCTTGGTTCTACAGGTTAGCAGCCTGTTTTCACAGACAGTGTCTGCTTCTAGCAGTGATAACACCCCACGTTTAGAGTTACTACCAAGGACTGGTGTGCAGACCAAGGCCACTGCTGGATCTTGTGTGCCACACTGGGGGGTGCAGAAAGCAAAAGGCTGCACCTGCAGGGAGGACCAGACAGGACAGGTAACCCTCAACTGACCAGTGAGGGATTCCATCCCATACACATCATATTCGATATAAAGCTGAGGGATCACAAGGGTTTTGTGTCTCTTTGCTCTCTTGGCCAGCTTTGCCTGGCTTGGCTCAGTCCTCTTCTGATTTCTTCCTCTGAGCATCCAAAGAGAACTCTGTCCATTCTGCCTTTGATCCTGATCTGTGTGTTCTTGAATCCAGTACCAGAATCCAGCTCCTGAATACAGCTGCCATCTGCTTCTGGGCCCAGTCTGGGACTCTCCCAGTGCCTGCT
>JANHFX010022395.1:0-22273 GCA_027560015.1 Chloroceryle amazona | reverse complement strand
CATCTGCTGCTGGGCCCAGTCTGGGACTCTCCCAGTGCCTGCTCCACAGCATCAGTGGTGACGGTGATATAATTGCCATGAGGGGGGGGTTGGGTTTGATACTGGTTTTGTATATATTTGTATACATTACATTTATTATTATTTTTATTATTTTCATTAAAGTTGTTTTAGTTTCCTTTTCTAATGGCTACTTCTCTCTCCCTTATTCCCTTTCTCGAGGGAGGGGAGTTAACAGAGAGTGTCTGTTATAGGTCTAAGGGGCTGCCCTGACCCTAAACTGTGACACATGGCTTTCCTGCTTTCTTCATTCCATTGTTTTCACTAACTAGAGCACATCTTCCCACAGAAAGGATCAGCCAATGTACATGGACAAAATATCTGTGTTACCCTACATTAGACTTAACAATCATGTTGAAAATTCAGCGAGTGTGAATTAAAGGCAATGAAAAGCAAAATGCTACCAAGCAGATCCCACACACTAAGCACCCTCCAACTCTAATGGTCTTTCCACCTGTCCACATTGGTAACATCATGAGTGTGCCGACTGCTGTTGGCAACAGTCTCACAGGTCTCATAGGATGCTTTGTAACACACATTGTTTTTACCACCTCTTCTTTACCAACGGACCCAGGGGGTCTTTCTTATGGAAGTTGATATTGGAACATTCAGAAAAAACTTTGCCACATCAGTATTGCATCACTCCCCCTTTCCAAAATCACTAATGAACAGAGCATTGAAAAACAAAGAAAGAAGCACAGATCTTTCAGATCTTGACAGATGACTTCCTTGACTTGTTTATATGATCTTTCTTATTCCTAAATTTCTGATGTGTGATTCATGCATTTGATTTAGGGAATTAGGCCCCTTATATCCTTATTTCGTGAATAGAGATCAACTGAGGCCTCCCACAAGTAACAAGGCACTTGGGGATTTAGTAGTACATCCCCAAAGGTCCAGGCAGGCAGTCACTGCTCATCATCACTGCCTGATACATCACAGTATTCGGTGGATCCCATCTCTCTCACTAGCACACTGTAGCAAGCTCCTTATCCCACACCATCTGCAGGGGTACAGGGCTGGGAAAGGCAGGAAGCAAGGCAGCAGAACGAGCAGCAGGGAGTTTCTTGCACTGCACACTTTCCATTGCTTCTCACCACCTCAATCCCAGTGAAGCCATAGGTTTCAACAGGGTGAAAGATCATTAGCTTTCAGCAACGTGGAAGTTCTTCTTCCCACTATCATTTTAAAGCAGCAGATTTTGCTCTTGCAAAAAAAAAACCAACACAGTCCTGGATGAATTTGGGTATCAAACCTACACACATTCTGACATGAGATACACCTTCTCAGTGACCTTCCCAGCCCCCAAACATCCTGCTAATACTTCCCTTCATGCAGGTGTTCTCCACCCCTCAGTTCAAACAGCTGATGACAAAACCCACCCATACTAAAGATCCCTTTTCTGTAACAAGTGTTTCTTATAGATGCTATATAGACAGACACTACAAATATTAATGAAAAATAGAAAATAATAATACAGTACTATAAACTTGGGACAATTTTTTGTTGACTTTTTTTGTGTAGTTTCTTGGACATTAGCCTGGAAATGAACACAGAACAGCTGCTGCCTTCACAGACACCCTGTTGAGAGTGGCAGGCCACGCCACCCATCTCTGAAAATGCTGTTTTCAGTGTTTAAGTTTACAGAAAAACACTCCACAGTCATGGTAGACTGCAGGAGAAGCAGACTCAATTTGTGCACCCCACTTTCTGGGTTGCTTTAAGCTAGACTGACAGTCCAAGAGTTTTTATGCTCCACTGTATCTCCTCCCACATGGATATACGCTTTTACCAAAACTGGACAGTGCACACAGAATCGCAGAGCTGCTGCAAATCATGCAGACTGGGATGAGACTGTGCCATCTAAATATATACTTAATCTTTACTGTTCCCCTTTAGGTGTCTTTCTAATTACAATGTGAATTATTAAATTATTTTTTAAGGCCGCTCTTTTAATATTTTCTTTCAACCTGGGGGGCAACTACAGTTAGAACAGCTGTTAACAGGAATAAAACTTTCATGTTAAAAATATGTTGTTCATAATATAAATAAATGATGAATTAACCTACAAAGAGCTGTAAGAATACCTCTTCTGAAAAGCAACTCTTTCTATCTGCTAGTAGTTAGATATCATGTCTTTAATAAACTAAAGGAGCAAAGAGAAACTGCTTTGCATAATCTATACTAGATATACCATGATGCTTGAAGAAAACTCACAAGATTGGGATGAAGAAGGCCTAGACGTTTCTACAAAACTGAGACAAAAACAGTCCTGAGTCCTCGCAGCTCCAAAGAGCCAATGAGCACATATACTGCATTATCTCAGACTCTGTCCAGAATTCTTTGTGTTGTCCAGTTCACTATCCTGCTCTCAGGATTCCAGTGTTCCTCCAACTCAGACCTTGCTGATGTCTGGCTTATGACTGATTGCAGATTTATATTTTTTTCCTCTTTAGGTTTTTGGGGTTTTTTTGTTCTTTGTTTTTTTTACTACAGTATTCACCTGATTTGGTTTAGGATTACAAGTTCAATTTAGGATAACAAGTTCATTAATACTACTTTCACAAGACAGTGGGCAGTATGTCCTGACTCTTGGAACAACCACTTCCAACAAAGTACATAAAGAGGTAATTTGCCTCAATACTCTAAGGACAGCCCAGTATCTATTCACATCGAAAGACTAGCTGGGATATGCAATACAAATGTGGACAGAAAGCATGTTGCTTTTTGTCCTGTACCCTGATGAAAAGATCCCTTGAGTTTATTTGCAAAAGCTTGAGAACCAAGGGCTGGAGTCAATATAAATCTCTTCTTGGTTTCAGCTCCACAGAGGCCTGTGTGAACCCATCAACACGGAAAGCACACATGGCCTCACATGAAAGAAAACCAAAGTTTGACTTGGACCTCGCTCCTGCTGAAGTTTCGCCAATGACTTCGTTGTTGAGTCTGCACTTACACTGTAAGCCTGGGCCACCAAAAAGCTCACCAAAGACCCATCTCATTAAAAAAACAATTTTCCATGTTTGAAGGGAAGACTTCAAGGGAAGGGCTGCCTCACAGGGAGGAAGAAAGCTGAGATATGTGTTCATGTGTGCACTTTCAAGGCTACAACTCTTTTCTTCACAATGCATTTCTGGATTATATTTCACATTTAAAGAGTAACTTGACATTAGATATATTGCATATTGTTTATTTATGTTAGCATGAAATGAGGCTGGGCAAAAGAGCTTTTTTAAACACCAGAAAGAAAAGCCTCTTTTTGAAGGATTATTTTGCTCAGCAAATTTGTTTTGGATTTTGGGCAGAGAAGAAGGATGATTTCTGGGAAGCCAGACAGCACATGTTTGTAACTTGTTCATTTTTCTTCCTGTCTTCCTTTTGAGGTTAACTTGAATTATAGTAATGTCTCAGAAAATCAAGAGTGGAGGAGACTCCAGGAAACAAGAACAAGCTTGTTTTAGTGCCTAATTCCACTTCTTCCAGATTTCTCTATGGCTTTTTAATTAAACTCAGCTCAGGCTCATATCCCAAGACAATTTTGCTTCCTGTATCTTCTATAGCACTCAATTGTTCCACAATCTTCAACATTTAGTAGTTTACAGATACTCCAAACAAATGAGAATATGTTTTAACTACTAAAGTAAACTACCACCACATTTAAATGTTTAAAGGTTGTTTCTGGCAGGACTCTATGACAGATCAACCCCAAGTTAAGTCTCTCTTCTGCAAAGGTATAAGGAACCATGCACGAGAAGGAGCAATAAAAAGATCTCTGAAAGCTGCAGCAAAAAAAGGGCAGAGTGCAATTGCCATAGTCATTAGCAGCAGCAGTAACTCTGCAGCTTTTATTTTTCTCTGATATTTTCAGAACACCTAACTTTTGACTAAAAATGAATTTTTAGAAAAAGCCTCTTTTACCACAAACTGACCTTCCAGAATTTCTTCAGCACAACCAGTCTTGAGTATTTGACACCAATCATTCAAGTATTGTAGTGCCTCGTTCTCACCTCACTCTTTATGGTATTCCCTGTTTCAGGTGAAAAACTGGCACACAGGGAAAATAGAGGTAAGTGGCCTGCCTAAGGTCCTACTATAAATCTGTTAAGGAGAGAAAATAAAGCAAAGGTCTGCAGCTCCTGGACTAGAGATGCTATGGCTGGATCACCCAACCTCTCTCAAAACATACATAAGGGAAAGGTAGAACTGAAAGCAGCCAGGAAAAGATAAAAATGACCACAAACAGAAAAGATCTGCATAGTCTTATTCACAGGACTCTTGTAACTATCTCAAATTGTCAACATTTAATATGTAACTTTCACTTTTATCTATCAATAACCATAAACTATTTCTTATAGCCCCAATGTCAAAACAGGCACACTTAACTCACACTTCCAAATGCAAACATTCAGCTGACCGAAAACCGAAGACTAAAAAACAAGTGACCACAATAAGTAGAAAAACTCATCATTTTACAGACGTAACAAAAAATGCACAAAGATGGGACTCCAGACAGCAGGACCATGCTTTATTCTATTGAAAAAACCCCACCTTTTTAAGTCTTATCAACCACAGGAAGAATATCTAATTAAAAAATAATAAAACAGTAACACTGAAAACAGTTTTTCATGCAGGTTACAGTGCAGCCTTACTGGTTCACAGGGAGAAAAAGATCACTATGTTCTGTTCCTTAAACTGTTCTGTGGTTAAACTGGGATTTCTGTAGAGACATGAAGATCAAAGGGCAGACTCTACTAAAACTGTTTTATAGCTGCTTGGTCGCATACAGCAAACTGCCAAAAATTTGGGATCAGTATTTTTATGTCTCAAAGTGCAAAACGTGGCTTGCAGAACTTTTTCACCACTGGCAGAGCAAACAGAATAGATTAGACAGGCACCACTAGGTCACTGGCACTGTAACTAGGAGAGAAGGAAAAATATTTTGAAAAAACCATCATCCTGCCTTCCTGAAGTTTATTAAAAAAAAAAAAAAGAAAAAAAAGAAAAAAAAAAGAAGCTGTATTTCCTTGGAAGAAAAACTGGGATTAGATCTTACCTACTGGAAAAAAAAGGAACTTTGCAGTTTTATAAATGGCCTTGTGAACATCCTCTTTCCAAACCAGCTAAGCAAAACGGGAAGAAATTATAAAAGTTTAAAAATATATGCCCAGCTAACATTGTCACATGCCCAACAGTAACAGCATTCAGCTGTCAGCTGTCACCTCCTAGACTCCTCCAATATGTACAGTATTGCTGACTCTAAGAATGACAATGCCTGGCAATAATACATATTCTTAATATTGAAAGGGAGGAAAAAAATCCTTTTTTTGCTGCTTTCCATTTTATTTCCTTCATTTAGTCTCCCCAGCTGAATATTGTTGTCTCTCAATTTTTCCAGAGTGTTTTCTTTGAATGAGAAAAAAAAAATAAATTGAAATGGTGCCTAAGACAGTCGTCTCCCCACCCAAAGATGAAGAAGACAGGGAGCAAGGAGAGATGTTACCATTTTAGTATCCTATTGACTGTTGTGAGTGTCCATGCAAAGATACTCTCACAACTCTGTCGGGTGTAGGGAAAGAGCCTGAACTGTCAATATGCTTGAAAGTGCAGGCTGGGGAAGAAAACTGAGAGCAGGAACAACAGAGACCTTTCAGGATCCACTGCTACTTTAAAGGTGCCCTCCAACCCTAACCATTTCCATGATGAGACTGATGTTTGGTAAAGGTTTCTCAAAGCACGAACTACTACACGGATGAAGTAAGAAGCAGAAGTGGGGGAATTTGTACCCATTCAAAGAGCACTTGCATTCTCGCTCTTAGAAGTCCTCTTTGATTTACACATCCAACTTCCTACTGAGATTCCAGAGTTTGCTTGTTTCTATTCATTCTTCTTCACTAGGTCCCCTTAGCTGTTTTCCCTCTTCCTCTCCCCCACTGACAACCATTTCCATCTCTCTCCTTATCCCCACTGTGTTCTTTTCCTGCCAAAAACATCACCATTTAACAACATTGCCAAGCAAACAATTTTTTAAGAAGTAGTTTAAAATGCTCCAGAGTAATAAAACTATAATGTTTAGCATTATGTTTATATGAGTCAAGGTTAGAACATACACTGATTTTTAACACTCAGATAAACCAGTAATACCAGCTTAAGTCAACATTCATTTCTGGTTGTCACCAACCTCTATTTCCATCCTCTTCATCCCTCCCCAACTCTACTTTTTTTGCACACCTGAGAGCTCACCCACACCCCAAACTGCACCCCAGCCCCATGAGATCTCACACATGGCCCTGACTAGAAGGTCTCCAGGCATTGTAAATTGCAAAATCCCATTTTCTGGCATTTTTGGCATCAGTAATTTTATGTCTCAAAGTGCAAAACGTGGCTTGCAGAACTTTTTCACCACTGGCAGAGCAAACAGAATAGATTAGACAGGCACCACTAGGTCACTGGCACTGTAACTAGGAGAGAAGGAAAAATATTTTGATAAAAACATCATCCTGCCTTCCTGAAGTTTATAAAAAAAAAAAAAAGCAGTTGTATTTCCTTGATATTTTGAAACACCAGCTGTATTTCATGTTACGAGCATTTCAGCCAACTTGAATACACAAGTGAGAGATGGGATAGAATAGCCCACGGTGCAGTCAGCACCAAGTCCATGCTCCCATCCTCACATAGGGGAATAAAATTCTTAGTTATGGTGACTTACTTCTAAAACAAGTAAACCCAGTTTTGCTGCAGCTTCTCCACAACAAGTCAACTTCTTAAATGTATTACAAGGTAGTTAGAATTTAGGGAACAATCAGAGGGATGGTTCTTTTTCAGGTAAGAGGTACAACAGGGAATTATTCTTAGTTTAATATAAGCTGAGCCTGTACTCAGGACAAAAGGTATTTATACACACATGTGTATGTATAGATTTATATCCATATTTATAATTTCACTTGATAAATACATAAAATGCCGAAGAAAATACATTTAAATCAAATTTTAAGCACATAAATCTTGTTCCAATTGTATGCAAACTCACTGTTTTCTTTTACTCAAAAGCTCCTACAACAGTCTACACTCTGCCACTCCCAACAACATGAACCATGGACAAAGTGGCTTGCTTGTTCCCTGCAGAGGACTCAGGATGTGCTGCAGCTCCCCATCCAAGCATCAGAGAGGAGACTGAGCTGGTCTCAAGCCAGAGGGTCTGGCTCCTGTTCCAGCTGTCACAAGCAGTGCTGTGCAAATAATGCCTTAGAAGGAAAAGTCATTTCAGGGGTCAGAAAAAGAAATATCAGCTATCATTTCAGTGGAGAACTTCCACTCTGACAGCTTTTAAACTACCTTATGTTACCTCCAGATGGTGTAACTGGAGCAGAGACTGGAGCAGATGTGGCTTCAGATTAGCAAACCATAATCATTCCCCAATGGCTCCACACCCTCCTACGCTGAGATACAGTCCAATACTTTGGTCTTGCTTGACAGAACAGATTTGATCATATGGGCATTAACATCTCATGTACACACACTGCATTTTTGAGCAAGGCAAGGACTGCTGTGCTGTCCTATGCTCAAAAGCACTAAAGTAATGAAAACAATGAATGCAAATATTTTTGCTACTACTCCCAATACTCCTATGCAACTCCCGTATTCCTTGTATGGGAGAGTGAGAAAAACTTGACTAAATGGTTGAAACAGAGTCATTTGGAATAACAATAACTAGAAAAACAGATAACTAGATGATGATTTTAATGAGAGATTATTAAAATAATCTGCCAGCTTCTTACAACTGTGTCTGAGTTTACATCAGCTCATAATGACTTCAAGCTGAAACAAGGTAGGTTTAGACTGGACACTAGGAAAAAGTTCTTCACGGAAAGAGTGGTGGGATACTGGAATAGGCTGCCCAGAGAGGTGGTTGAGTTGCCCCTGGCTGTGTTTAAGAATTGCTCAGCTGTATTGTTGGGGGATAGGGTCTAGGGGTGAACTTGTAGAGTAGAGTGAAAGGTTGGACATGATGATCCCATGGGTCTTTTCCAACCTAGATGATTCTGTGATTCATTTCCCTCTAAGATATACTACTCCTACTCATATATGTATATCCTATGCCTTTCCACAAACACACAGCAATTCTTTATTTTGCAGCCACTGAAGTTTGCATACAGGCTGTCTGAATGCCACCAACATTGCTCATTCTGAGCTCAGCACTGGACCACAGGCAAGAGATGCTAGCCTGGTGCTATCTGCCTGACACACCAGCTCCTGCTTCCAGAGCATAGTTACTCAGGTTTTTATGCCTTGCTGTGCTTTATATGAGCCCATGTCTGCACTTTGATCTTGGATCTTTCCCCCACGCTTAAAAATACTCACCTTTCCATCTGTTTCAATCTCTAAATGTTCTGTCTACTACAGTTGACTACACTCTCCTATCAGACCCACAACCCTCTTACTGCTGTAGCATCTAAGCATTTCTACGTGCTCCTTTTCATCTTCAGTCACATATGTTAACTGAAGTCACATATATATCAGAAATTATTTTCAATATGGTTGTTCCTACAATAGTTAATATAGTACTAAAAAATCCTGGGGTATCATGATACTGTTGGATACACCACCTATCTATACAGGAGACACTTTGAAAGTGGTTCCCTCTCTGAATTAGATATAACTGATCTTTTGCCAAGCTAGGCTGCAGTGTCAGTGATGTTCACCTCTTTTAAAGAGGTTGCCTTTGTGTGCATTTGAGATCACAATACATATCAATAGCTTCTGGGACGTCAAAATGGTTAATTATTTCTTACCTATGCCAAAAAGTTCACAATCTTCATTTTCTTTAGAAGGAGCCACAGTATCCTGGAAAGGCTGGAAACAGAAAACTTTGAGCTGTATATTTGAGGACAAATAGTTGTGTTTGTGCTCAGTTGCAAGCTGTGCTATAGGCTTTCAGCAATTCAGTGCAAACACTATCAAGTACTAGTCACTTCATTTCAGCCATTTTAATAAATGCAATCGATATATATGGCATACCACTCCCAGATGCTAACATATGCACATGAACCCTATAGACTCAAACTCTAAACATAATCAAAGAAGAAAACAAACCATATCTCACTTTCCATGCAAATTCCAGTTTCACCTTGCTCCTATTTTACAGAGTATAACTCTGTCGTGACTAGACAATATAATGTGTTTTAGAGGAAGGAGCAATATATTTCTAGGATGCCTCCTTCTCTAATGACTGATCTGTTCACACCTGTAGAAATAACATAGGTCAGTTCATTCTTTACGGGAGTCAGCTACAGCCTTTCTGATAGATCAAAAGACAACACAGTCATCTAGTACCAGAACCTTTCCCACCAGCAAAACTCATGGGCTGAAACATTCTCCCTCAACATATATTTTCAACACAGACTCCAAATTGAATGCATACTGCAGAGGTATAATTCTGAGATTATATACATTACAATAGCAACATGTAAAATCTGAACAAATGGTCAACTTTCCGCATGGCTGACAATTGGAAAAAAAAAAATCAAACAAAACCTAAAGAGGTCATCAATTTTATAATGACCTAACAAAAGTGGCAGTCCAGAAACATTCCACTAAATTGAAAATGTTATTTAAAAAAAAAAAAATCAATAGTCACTGACTGTTTAGAAGATACCACCTTGACTACATTTGCCAAATTTTACTACATTTTGTTTCTCTCAACGTAAATCATTATTTTAGCTAATAATATAGCTCCTGTTTTAAAAGGTGATAAAAACCACTGAGACAAAGATTTTCTGGTTTTGTAAGCAGATACATACAAATAAAAAGCAGAATATAAGACTAGAGATCAAATATAACTGACTAATTATAATTGGACTTCTCCCAGATATTGGTCTCCCCCTCAAAGCTGTTAGATATCTCTACATAGAAGACAATGGGAACTGCCGTATTTTTTACATAAAGCATTTTTTTCCCAGTGAAGTCCAGCTAGGGATTCACAGTTAACCCACAAGGTGACTCTCGGAGACTAACTCCTCTGACGTAATGAATCATGCTGTCTCAAGGATGAAGCTTGTGTGATACACATCATGCTCCTTCCAGAATGGCAGCTGAGCTGCAAGGTCCCTAAAGGCACTAAGGTTCAGCGTAAACACGAGAGCTCTCTGGTCCAAAAGTAGAGCTTGCTTCTCCAACACAGCCTTCTGGCCCAAAACCACATAACAGGTTCCTTCAAATAATAATCACCTAAACACATTAAATATTCCCACAGGATAGGAATGGGCAGGAAATGTTGTCTAGCAGGCATTAGTCACCTTATTTACTTGTTAGCTCTGGGAGGTGCTCAGAGAGCCAAGCAGAGGTTGCTGTTTCTCAACGTAAATAATGGGTAGCTATTTGTATAACGAGGATTCTGTACCTTTGTATCATCCTGGGACAATTCATCAGATGCGAAGTTCACAGGACCTGTAAAAGCAAAGATTTCTGCTTTTAATAACAAGCAAATTTCAGTTTGGGTCTGCTTTGGTCTCTGCTGCCAGTCTCTCTCCTTTTTTCCAGTAGGAGGGGGGACACAAGGAGCAGGCAAACAGGCAGGCAAGCCAGAACAATGGACATGGGCAGTCCATGCATCTCCCCAGAGCAGCGTTCCCGGGGGCAGCGTGCAAGCTGGATGCACAATAAGTGCTATGTTATTGTCACAGTTATGTTCGGGCTAGGCAAGAATGGTGATTTGTCAGCCAGCTGCTGATTAACCCCCACACGCTCAGAAAATTGACAGTTAATGTTGTACCTCACACTTTAAGTCTACAGAGCAGCTCGGATCTGCTTGTCTTTTGCACGGGCTTCACATATTTTCTGAAAGTAGACCTTGTATTTCAACCCCAAATAGTAAAAAATCATTTCTGTCACTCTTTGCTTTTTACCAGGGCTGTGGGGAAGAACACGGCACTTGCAAACTGAGGACCACAATTCACAAGTTTTGCCCAAATGTGGCCTCAAGAATTATTGTGAAACAGTTAAGAGGAGTAATCTGGCTACAAGAATGCAAATGAACACCAGCATTACTTGGGCTTCCAGGAACATTATTATTTAAGAAAATATATTTTAAATAATAATTATATAAGCAGATCAATGCTGGCAAATATATTTAATTCTATATTGAATCTTCCAACTCAAGTTTCACGTCTGCTCTCAGATACACAAACCCCTCTCCATTCTCCAGCTCCAGCAAATAGTTAAACTAAGTATGATTCCAGTATGCAGGCAGTATAGGGTGGTTTTGGAGGACTGCCTTGAGGAATGTGGGGGTTTGGGAACTATTATCTCCCTTGGCAGTAGACAAAGTCTATACTCAAGTTTAAAAAAAAAAAAAAAAAAAGGCTGTATCAATATATCTCTGGAAAAAGAGTTCAAAGACAGCTGTCCACAATCTAAATTGCACAATCTTCAGCAATGACAACCTACCTAACTTTCAAGTCTCTGTGAGATGAAGTTCTGGGACACAATTATGGATTCACTGCAATTAGTACACATGTTGTCCCTGACCTTATCGGTGCCCTCAGACACTGGCAGGAGACAGGACTGGGTCCATGCTTATCAGGACCTTGATTGTTAATTTTTGGTTAATTCACCTTCTTTAATTAATCTTCTGCAGCCTTGCATTCTAAGGGAGTGCAATCACAGAGCACAAAATTACTACTGTCATCAAAGTACCCCATGCATCACCTTTCAGCTAGAAGGAATGGACTATTCTTCTGTAACTGCAGAAACTTACTTTAAAAGCTTCAGTGAGAAGATATTTTTTTCCATACTGCCACACAATTGGCAGTATTATTATAATTCAGCTTCACATTCCTGAGAAATTAAAAGCTGTTTGCTTTACACCTAATATTCTGTAGAAGCAAATGGTTTACCCTCCAGATAACAGTATTCAGTCAACTCATAAGCATGGAATTTCAAGGTCAGAAAACAGAAGAAAATGCACAAACTACTGAATTAGCCAGAATACTATCTATTTCACCTTTTGCTCTGCATACTCACTGGATAATGTATCATGCCATGTATTTGAATTTAATTAAGTTGCTATGGGACATTCACTGCTAAGCTAGTATCATCACCTTACACTGACCTACGGCTTTCATATGATTGCATTTCACAAGAAGCAATGTACTGCTATAGCAACCTCTACTTGATAATAGCTCAAGGCTTCTCTTTAGAATTGAGTTTTAAAGGTCTGTTGATCTTGACTTTAGGCCCACCCAGAAGTGAGTAGTTATTACTCTTGGAATGGCAGCAGTTTTAAAATCTGAGGGGGATCCTTTCGTGACATGAATGCACCAAATTACTGTCCTGAACTTGGCAGCCACTTTATAAAGGAGTTCGCTGAATACAACAGAGAATGTAGTAAAAATACTCTGTCAATTTCTGCTTCTAGCAGCAGTGATTTTAGCTCAATCTTGGAAAAAAGTTCTTTTGGTCTTCTGAATGCTGGGAAACAGAGAATGTAAGACAGGGTACTAGTCACCAGTAATGACCATTCATGATTTTTCAGTATCTGGATTTGATGGTAGCTAGTGAAGTACACCAAAATAAAAGTCTCTTTTACAGAAAGCCTCTTATAAAAATATGGTAACTAATGACAATATCAAGAAGACCCAAGGAAAAAACTTTGCTGCTCACTGGAATACAAAAACTAGTTACAGGCTCCTCATGTCTACAGGTAGGTAACACAGAGTGCAAACAGTGCAGGCATGATTACTATGATTTTTTTTTATGTGTCACATATCCTACCAATACATGGCATTAACTTCTTGCTGTTGAACTGTTCAACCTTGTTGAATAAGGTTTTCTTCATTAAAAACAAACAAAACAAACAAAAACAAACATCCAAAACAAAACCAAATGAAATAACAACAAACCAAACAAACAAATAAACAAAAACATAACACAAAAAAATACCAAACAACACCCAAAAAGGCACAATATAATTCTTATACAAAAGGGCACAAAAGTGTACAGCTTCCACTGAAAATACAAATAGGTCGGTGCACCTCTGCCAGTATCTTATGCCAAATGTCTTTGGCCTAAAGAGAGGATGAGAAGCTTAACAAACAGAATTCAAGGTGAGACTAGACATCCTGAACTGGTGGTTCTTTTTCTCGGCAATCAATATCCACTAATGTTCATTATCTGTTTGTGCCAAGTCAGCGCAAACTGAAACTGCTTTCAGTGAAAAATACCAATCATCAGCAGTTGTATTGCCCAAGCTACTGCCATACATAGTGCTACCAATGCAGGCCATTCTCTTTCTATCCCAGAGGAACAGCGGAAAGATCACGTGGGTCAGAGTATGGTACTTCAATGAATATCTATGAGTCTGTGCATTTGCACACTGCATCACCAAAGTTACTCATAAACCTTGTAGGCTAAACTGCAGCTTACACTTACAATAACTGATGCATAGTTTACAATTGCTAACAACTGTTGATCATTTCTCTGCGAAATTACCTTCTAATAGCAGTTCACTTGTTGCCTGACCACTGCTGGAGAAGCTGGCTATAAAACTTGTTTTCCAAGCACTAAGAACAGCAGTCTACATGTTTAAACATGAGCTACATAATGACTGTGTCCCTATTTTATCTATTCAGTTAAAGTTACTAGCTGATGACACCCTGAACTGTAGACCCATTTCTTTTCCTTCGTCTGCTCCTGATCCTGCTGGCAATTTATGCAGCTGCTTGCACTTCTGCTGCCATCAGTAGGACTGCCTCCAGCACAGCCACTGAGCACGACCAAGTCTCTCACAGGGTCTTCACTTTGTTGCTGCTTCAAAATATACAGTGCCAGCCACAAAGGAAAATGGCCAACTGATGAAAAATTTTAATTAATTCCTAACAATTATGCATAAATATCTGGTGGTGTACTTCCAATGTTGAAGAATGACCTTTTTTTTTCTATTTTCTCTTCAGCTGTAAGAGATGCTTGCTCCAAGGTACAAAGGGATGCATTTTGGTAAAGAAAGAGCATTTTCATCAGGGAGCATAGTCCCACAACCCGCACAGAGGCAAACCACTCACCAAAATATTGAATATCTAATTGAAACACAATGGGAATTTTGCCACATTAAGAAGTCTGGGATAGATCCCAAAACTATTCATACAAGACGTTACTCTGCTCCTATCTTTATTAACTTGAGTTATGTGGCTTTACTGGAATTTGCAGGCTGGAGTATTCATTCAGTCAAACACTGCCCTCTCCTGGAACCTACTGACATTTGTCTGTCTCTTACAATAAAATTAGTGAATTCTTTTGCAGTCACTATAAATGCCATAATATTTTGTTAACAATTTCAGTCTGATGTTGGAAAACCAATGCTCTGCAGGGAGTATCACGATTTACACAACTGTCATAATGTATGGCTTGTGTATTCCACTGTTGTCTACTTACAGGTCTTTAACGTCATATGAAATGTGATCTTCCTGAACAAATAAATAGTGTATGAGTCTGTGCCAACTTTACAGAGATTTTAAAGAGTGCAACGTTATGGAATACAAAACTGTACCTTCTACAGAGCTTGTTGTACTGCAGGGTATTTTTGGATCTTCCACTGTCTCAACTCGGTTTGAATAAATACTCTATAAAAAAAAAAAAAAAAAAATCAAAGACACAGTAACTGTATTTGATGCCCATGCCATTTGTCTGAATACTCAAAAACAGTATCAAAGGCTAGCACACAAATAAGTTATAAGCAATACTGAAATGGCTGGTAGAGATCCCACTGAGTATTTTATTGGTTACCCTCCAAAGGAAACCGACAGGAGTTCCTCAAGATGGAAAATAACTAAATAATTTCAACTACAGAAATAAATTGCCTCCTGCTTACAATACACAAGAGATCTAAAGGGTCCAGTTTGACATTTGTACTTCACTGTTTGTACCTTCTGACTCTATGAGAAAAGCAGCACAGCAGCTTTGCACAACAGCTCTGTTCAGAAGTCTAGTTAACCCTGAAAGCAGCCCTATAAAGTGAGCAGTTTGAACAGACAGGCAATACAAAGAGCCTAAAGCAGGACTAAACACTCACTATATGATAAACCCTTCCAGGAAAGCAGTAGCTAGTCCCTCCCTGCATCCATGGCCCTGGCTGGGCTGGCCCCTCACTCAGATACACACACGGACTGTGTCACTCCTGCTCTAAAGGAAGAGGGGCCTAAGTTACAGTCCCTTATTTTAGCAATTACCTTCTAAGATAGCAAGCAAAAGGGGTGGAGGAGAGAATGTCTCCTTTTGCATAGTATCATCTACAACTCTGCTTGCTTCTATCCTCCCCTCTAGTTAGGTTGCCTGTATATTTGCCATCTACCAGAGCAGCAGAGAAAAGGCATGATAACCTGAGTAAGAAAGAAAAAGTCAGGATGATTCTCAGCTGAATATTGCAGCCAATTTGGTTTGAAAGCCTTGCAATTGTCAAGCTAACTACATCCCCTGCCTCAATGGGATGAGTTTGCATTTTTCCCTTGCTTGTCTGTTGGTGTGTTAGACGTTTTCCCACCCCCACACCTCCCAAAAAAAATAAAAGGTTAATTCCTCCTTGGGAATCTAGTAAATCTGTCCATCACCAGGCAACAAAGTTACTTAAATGATCATAAATGATCTTAATAATTTTTGATGATTATCTTTCTTTTCCTTTATTACCCTGACACCACTTAACATGTGCCCGTTAGTCCCCGGATTCCTGTGCCTCTGGCAGAGGATCTCTCCCCTCAATGGCTGTGCTACCTCCAGTAACTGAGACTGGCAGATGGATCACCTCCACACACACTGCTTAGGGCTCTGCAGGAGCTGCACTACAAACCACACAGCCTCACAGGTGGGCACTGCTACCACCACAGTGATTACTGCCCCAAGGAGGTTGCGCAGAGTTCAAGCAATTCCACACTCTTCCTCATCATGTTTGGAAATCTCTCCACAGACAAAAAACCTGCAGGTTTACACTTTTTGAACTGCAGAGTCCCCACAAGCTTCCAGTGAAGGCATGGCTCCTGTATGGGTAACTCTAGCTTACCAACAGCTTGTATGTTTTAACTTTTCCATTACTCTTTTAGACTTGTAAAGAACAGTCAAGGGACTTAACCCACAGACCAGAGACTGAAGATCATACTTTAGAAAGATTAGGGATTTCTTGAATGAATAAATGCAAAAATATGTTTGTGCTGCTCCCTAATTCATCCATTTCACACACACAAATCCAACACTGCATGCTACTACAACCAAAACAAGCTCCTTCTCTTATGCCTAAAATTGCAACGTAGTCATTTATGCAGTCTCAAGGTACAATAAACTAAATTTACAGTCTTGGTTCTGCTGTAGATGAGCTGAATACTTCAGTACAGAAATAAATTCTACTCTATTTTCAAAAGACCATGTGCCATGAAATTTCTAATGCCCACCTTATGCTTTGGACTCAATTAAGGGCTGCAAGTCCATTGTTTCAACAGAAAGAAGATTAATTTTACCATGCCTTTTGGACATAATGAATGTCTAAACACGACAGTTTGATTATCCCCGCCACAAGCACTTCCGGATGGCATCTAGTGCATAGGAAATGAACTAAACCATGTGACCTTCCCAATTACTCTGGCTTATTTCTGCTTTATAAAATTCAGTGCTGGGCAGGAAGAAATAGTATCTCCACAATAGAGGACCCAGGCTGCTGCAACTAGAGGAATGAGCAAAAGGGGAACCCCCAAGAGAAGGGTAGTAGGCTTTTTCCTAAAAATACCAAGCGTGGAATTTTGCAGCCTTTTTCTCTGAGAGCCATGCAAACATCTACATACCACACTTTCTTTTCCCATTTCAAAGACTGAAAGAAGAACAAGGATTTGATGAGTACAAGTAAAAGACAATTATATAAATGACAAGCACTCATCATTACAGTCTTGGTTTTGCTATTGGGTTTACTTCTGTTTCCACGGAAAAGCCACACACAAATTGTTGGTATTCTGCAAGCTACACACACAGAGTAACTTCTTTGTATTGGAAGAAATTAAAATCTTGGCACTGTATTTACATGAGATTATATATAAGGACTATACAATACATCACACCTTAACTCTTTGTTTAAACATAACACATGGTTCACATTCCAAGTTAAAAAAAATCATGTGGAATGCAATAAGGATAACTCAAGAAAAATCAGTGCATAAATAAGGTAACCTGACATTAAGCAGGAAAAAAAAAAAAACAAACAGAATTTTAAGACCAGAAAAATAGAAGTGATTATTTTTGTGTGGTTTTACTTCACTAGTTTTATATACTCGTGCAGTCTCAATTTAAAACATAAGTGAGCACCTGCATTACTATTAAAGAACTTCTGCTTTCACATATTCTCCTCCTTACTTTACTGAAACTGAGAGATATCCTGAAGAATATCACAGCAGTGCTTCAGACACCTTACTGTAAAGTAACACCCACTACACCATAACTCTGTAGCAAAAGTCTGTATTTCTGCTGTAAATAATAGCCTGCGATTGGGTCTTAGCAAAGGCTCCCAGGTATTACACTACTAGACAAAAGAATGGAACTGAATTAAATATTTTGAAGTACCAATGTGAATACAAAGACAATGCAATTAAAGACAAAGTTTTCAGGGAAAGGTATTCACTGTAGAGCCCACAGTGATTCAAAAACGAACTAGGAGGTAAAGGAGGCTTTGATGAAGATCTTGACATCTCTTATCCTCCAGCTTCATGCATACATGCTACACTTAGGCAGAGTAGAAGCCCATAACAGTAATCCTTCAATTACACTGGCCATTAATGACATAGGCAGCTTACTCAAGAGAAACAAATCCAGCCTGGAAAGTCTTGAAATTATTGAAGAAAAATCATGACAATGTCCTGAGCTAGATGAGTACCTACTCGGTAAAGTAGAGGTCTGTCCCAGAAGTATTTTCTGAAGAGCTTAATGTCCGACTCCAGGAAGTGCTGTGCAGTGTGGCTAAACGTCAGCGTCAGAGCTCCTGATGAATGAACAAACTGCACACAAGCACCCTCGCTGATCTCCACTCTTGAAATATCAAGTGAGCGACTGCCCTGAAAACTGGCACAACGCACTCTTTAAAGCAAAACAGATGCTCTGTGCACAGGTAGAATGAAAGCACAGTCACAGTGAGCTTCCTGCTTGCCTTTGGCAGGGCCCATTGGGATCCCAACACACCCGCTGCAAAAAACGGAGGCAGAAAATCTGAAACATCCATCAAAAATACAGCTGGGCAAATACTTACCAATGACTCCATTCAGGCGTAAGGACACAGTTACTTCTAACCATCAGTGGAGAAAAACAATGTCAGTTTTAGATGCTTACTTACAAGTAAAATATGTCAGAAAGAACAAGCTGTGACAATACCTATTTCTCCTTAGTACTGTAAATTAGCAATAGTACCTTTTCCTGTTAATGTTGCCATATATAGCAGAAGGACATGACGGGCAGCTAGCAGGTTTGTTATCCCAAGACAGCAAAAACCAGAAAGTATCTCAAGGGAATACAGCATTGTTTGAACATTACAAACAAATGAGACATTCAATAAGAATGTATTACACCAGTGCTGTAAGCACTTTTTTTTTTTTTTCAAACTGAAGTATGGATAAGTCTCACAGTTACTATACACTGCATGAAGCCAGAACTGAAAGAGACACACAGCAAAATAAAAATGTAATGCAATTCTCATGTTATTTCTATTTGCAAAGACAAATCCAACAGTGAGAAGGGGTATTTGTTGCTGAACATTTGGTACCCCGAGACACATACATACACACACAACACATAGCTTCTCAATCCATACGGAGGCAACTTCCAGACATCTGAAACATGCCAAAAAGCACTTGTCCCTTAAGTCACTTGTCAGTGTTGCAGCTTTCCAGCAAAACAGTCTTAGCTGCAGCACTAGCTTTGCTACTGATTTTCCCTTATTCATTCAAACCTGAGCTTTACAGAGGTCACAGAGTCTGCTAAGATTTTGTGAAGATTTGGTTCTGTTTAAGTATTTTAAGGGATGGCTTTATGTGTTGGTAATAGGTTGGAATTCAGCTGCGATAGCACTGGGGGAGGTACCTTATGGTGCATCTGGTCCTCTGACAATTGCCTATGAATTGACTTGAAAATTGAATGAAGAAGGCAAATTATAATCTTGCTTTATTTGTAAATGCAAGTTTACCACTTAAAATGGTAATAATGGCAAAAAGCAATAGAAACTAACACAAAATAGGCAACTCTTTCAGAAAAAACACAGCACTCCCCATATCCCTTAACTGACAGGACTTTTTCAAAGGAAGAAGACCATTATACTCACTTTGTGAAGAACTCAACAAGTTCGGAGTGCCCATTTTGTAAAGCCAAATCTAATGGTGTTGCTCCATCCTCGTTAGGTAATGCTAATGCTGATGACCCTCCAGGCTGGGCTGCCAAGAACTGGGAAAGCTTAACCAAACCCAATTTCATCACAAGATGGAGAAGAGTTTCTTTTTGTTTCAGCTCTGAAAAAACACAGCAAAGAAACAAAATCATCAGTAACAAAACCCAACCTTTTATTTGCTAGGAAGCTTCCAAAGGAACTTGTTGTGATCTCCAAAAATATCACTGCTCAGGTTCAGACCTACAAAAGCACTTTGGCAGAATCCATCTTTCACTGGAATCAACACAGTTACATATTTAATTGCATCTGTGGAACTAACCTAGGATAGCCAAATGCCATCTAAGTTTAGCAGTCAAAGAAAACAGTCTGAATTAGATAGTCTCATTGTTTCTCTCTTTCTTTGTATATAACACAACATTCAGCACAAGAGATGACACAGTATACTGCACAAGATAATAGGCTATTTTCTAGCTGCTTTGCTCAGCAACACAAAACATCTGGTGGCACGACCAAGTACCTGAACTTAAAAAAAAAGGAAAAATAAAAATAGGGTGTGATTTTTCAAGGCAGGATGTTGGACTATAATATTAAAGAAACCATGCACCTCCCCATCTCATAAAGCCAGAATGGCAAGGAACCTAAGGAACTTGCTCTACCACTCCATAGGCTATCAGTTTTTGCTCTGAGTATTTGGTGGCAACCCATACAGACTTTTTATCTGTTTCAAGTGGAATCAAAACTTTCAGACATAGTCAAATACCAGAAAACCAGGCTCAGCTTCCTTCAATAAATGAAACAAATTCTAGACATCAGAGTAAAAGGGAGCTTCAGGACACAGACTCTAGCACTAGAACATCAAGCAAACCTGCAAGGAACATCTGAAACTCATTTCACTGCAGTTGTAACAGAAGCAGACACATTAACAAGCTGCAGAGGCAAATATTTAAACCAGAGTATCACTCAACATATACTGAGTATGTTCCTAAGTAATTCTGGAACAGATACATAAAATGTCATATGTCATTATTTAAAAAAAAAAAAAAAAAGAAAAGAAAAGTCCATCTTCAAACTTCAGTCTTATTTGTAGCTAGACAACATGTAATCTGGTTCAGTAGCCTGCCCATGCAACACTTATTTTCTCCCCAGGTTTGAGCAATAAAATTGTTTCTTGTTGTCCCCTTTTCAGATTCTATGCAAAAATGCATCCCGCTGGACAGAGGATGTGCTGCAGGATCATAGGCCACAAAGCAAAGTAGTGAACTATGAGTTTTTTCCCTCAAAGGTCTGCAAAATATTTCTAATTTCAGTCTTCAAAGACAATGGCCAGTGCTGCATTTTAGTTACCAACATTAATCATTAATGATACAAATTATGGTGTTTGCATATCTCTTAAGAGAGATGGCATATATGTTTCAAAGTTTTCAAGTACATGCAATCTTTAAGTCAAACAAATTCATCTCAAGCATTTGCAGAACTGCTTTGCTAAACAGCAATATGGAACCATAGTGTGGCTCAGGTGAGAAGACACCTTTAAAGATCGCCTTGTTCAAAACCCCTGCCACAGGCAGGGACATCTTCAACTAGATCAGCTTGCTCAAAGCCCCATCCAACCTGTCTTTTAATGGGACGTCCACAACTTTTCTGCACAACCTAGTCTAGTGTCTCACCACCTTATTCCTAAAAAAATTACTCTTATATTCAGTCTAAGTATACCCTCTTTCAGTTTCTTCCACCCTGTTGCTACAAGGCCTGGTAAAAAGTCTTCCTCTGTCTCCCGTTAAAAGCTCCCTCTCTATTTAAAGGCTTCAGTATGGTCTCCCCAGAGCCTTCTCTTCTCTGTCTGAACAAACCCAACTCTATTAGCCTTTCTTCATATGAGAGTTGTTCCAGCTCTCTGATCATTTTTGTGTGTCCTCCTCTGGTCCTGCTCCAACAGGTGCATTTCTTTCTTGTCCTGGGGACTGCAGAGCTGGTTCCAGTGGTCCAAGTGGGGTCTCACAAGAGTGACATCTACACAATGAGTGAGTCGCTGGCTCAGGTCAGCCCATAGGGCATACGGAGGCATGACGATCTGACTCCAATCCACAGCTTCAAAGCCCAGCCAAGCACTATTTATGAAACACCTTGATCTGCCTGGTTCTGAGACCTTCTTCTATGTAGGAACATTTATAGGAGAAGAGCTCAAGCTTCCCAAAACCCACACAGAGGTAGTAGAAACATGGTATGATGTGCCACTTCAAAAATGGGAGACCTCAGTTCAACTTCCTCCTCAGCCAGATGGGATTTCAACCCACACACACTTATTCAAACTTCCTGTGATCACCTCTCTGGTTTGGGAGCACACCCTGTCCCCTCTGTTGCAGAGTAATTGAAAATGGGTCACAGTGCAGAAGGAAATCCAAGCAATGCACAGCACAAGACCAAGGCAGCAGGAGACTGACTACAATGCAACAATCAGCTGGGAGAAGTCCCTGCTGTTTGGACATGGCTGCATTTCTCATTATACCATCATCAGATGTGAAAAGCAATGCTGAGAGTCCAGATGTCTCACTTGTTCAGAGAATGCTCTAACCATTCAGACACAGTACAGAAATGTGTGCCAGCATCTTCCTTTATCCTAGCTATGTTTCTGATTAGCAACTGATAACATCATCTGTCCTTTGCGTTGGCCACAGTGCTATTTCTGTACTTCAGAGAGTCTCCCTGACAAGGACTTTGTCACACTAAAGGCTATGTCACCGATCTGGATGCCAGCATAGCTAGTGACCAAAACATTACATTTTAGTCTACAGTATCTGAGAAAAGAAAATCCACTTACTGAATTAA
>JANHFX010022393.1:7962-18517 GCA_027560015.1 Chloroceryle amazona | reverse complement strand
GCTTGGCTGCGGAAAAGTGGGCCGCCGGCCCCGGGGGGGGGGAGGGCGGGGGAGAGGGGGTGGGGGGGGGGATGGGGGGGGGGAGGGAGGGGGGGATGCTGGTGCATGAAACACCCTCCTTGGTCCCCGTCGAGGCGCTGCCCAGCAAGGTGACGATGCTGCCAGAGCCACCGTGACCTTTACCCGCGGTCGGAGGACGGGCTATAAAGAGCAACGGGGCCAAGCACGGGGCAGGTCCCAGAGCTGCTCTCAGATCCTACCAGTCATAACGAGTTGGGTTTTTTTCAAAAGATGATCACAAAGCTATAAATACAGCAGTGCTGGTGGCCTTTAATCCTGGTTCAAGAGCAATTTGACACTCCTGCCTTGCTCTTCAGTCCTCCCCACGGGACACAGGAGCTGGGGAGGGATTCTGCCAGTCGCTTCTCCGTTGGTTCACCTGATCCCTTTTGTCCTCTCAGATGAACTACCGGGGGTTCAGCCTCACGGATGCCCCTGGGCTTCCCCCATGTTGCATCTCCCACAGGGACAACAGCTCCAGTCTGAGCTGGGGGATTTTCTTGCTGACAGGGAGAATTTACAGTAGCGCTTCCAGGCTGCCAAACATGCCGGGCTTATTTTTACCCAGCTCCAGCCCAGGGTATAAATAATGTCAAGGCCATTCCCCATGTCGCTGGCCAAGAAACGTTCCACAGATACAGGTTGGGCACGAAGCAGATGTCACTTGCAAGGGATTCACCCCATGGGTGCCTGCCCTGGCCACAGAGAGGGTTCCTCAGGCGGGGGGACAGCTGAAATCAGAGCTCTGCTGCCACCCCTCTTCGCATGGCCCCAAAAGCCACCGAGTCCCCAGTGACCCCCACAGCTGGAGAAGGTTCCTCAGCCTCTCAGCATTGTTTTAGGGGGCGGTTCTGGGTGTGTTATGGGGACAAAACCTTGTCCAGACCACCTACATCAATTATACATCAAACCTTGCCAGGAGAGACACCTATTAGTTGGTCACCCCAAGTTTGTACGAGGGGATCATCCCCACGAGGGCATTTCATGGGGAAACCTTGTCACGAGGCCAGCAGGGATGGGGGAGACGGACATCACACCCACTCACCTTCTGGGAAAAAATGCATGGAGATTTTTCCAGTCTGCCCTGTTATTTATGGCTCAGGATTGAGCAGCCAGCTCCCGGCGGGGGCCGTCCCGCACGGCGTTGCAGAGGATGTTTCTGCAGGCTTTTTGTTCCCCATGTATGGAAATTTCTGATTAGGTGAAATAAAACGCTGAGGGGAAAAAAAATAAAATACTTTACCAGTGGCCTAACCGCGCCCTGTGGAAACGTGCCCCTCGGTAAAGGGTTTCTGTGTGAGATTTTGGATGCTTTACAAGAATAACAGAAGGCTATAGGAGCTCGCTTTTTATATAGCTCTGCTTCCTTCTGAAACCCAGACTGGTATTTTCTTTTCCACTTGGACAAGGATTTTCCCATAATTGTGCTATTTTTATGAAGGCTTCAGGACAGAAATCAAGGGCCTCTCCTAGCCAAGCCTCGCTGTTGGAGGAGCTGAGATGTTGGAGGATTCAGCCTCTGACGCAGGTTTCCCGTCTTCACCAAGTCACTTCGCTCGCAGATGTCACACCCGGTCAAAATGGGGCTTTTGCTCCATCCCTGTGATCAATCCAGTGAGTATTTGTTTTAGCATTTGCTGCCTGGAGGCGAAGCGGCCACAGTGCAGGTGCTGCACAGAGCAGGGTGCCCTGGGGGAAGCGCTGGAGCCTTCAGAGCAAAGCAGGGGTGCAAACCAAACCCAGGCTCACAGGGCACAAAACTGAGCACCTCAGTAAGTCAATATAAATTTCTAACTGCTGGCCAAGGAGCCTTTTTCTCCCCCATTGCCGCTCATCAATGCCCAGCTTGCCCCTGACCAGATAAAGCCACAGCCCAGAGTAATGAAACACCAGCAGCTGATGGCTGAGCCCCTGATGAGGTGTTGGCTGTGCCCATCACAAGGGCCTCCCCTGACTCCCAGGTTTTGCTGTTTTCCAGAGGAACCAGGATATATTTTGCTGGGTGGGGGGAGCTTTATTGAGAGTGTTGGTGCTGCTGAAATCCTGTCCTGGCTTTGCTGCTCAAGCTCATCTCCCCAGGAGGGGTATCGTGGCAGGGCAGTAGGGAGAAGCCAGGGGGGGGCAGGTTTTGTAGGGGAGGAAATGAACTGACTGTGAAGGGATGAGCCTCTGTTGTCTTTAATGTGAGGTTGGATTTCTTTCTGAATGCAATAGTCGAGCTGTTTATTGAGCTGCTGTGGCTCTGTGCTGCTGGTTATCAGGGCTGCAGGAGGAGGTTGTCACCGCGGCTACGCTGGGTGATTGTTAATGTGGATGCTGTTTGCAGGCTTGCGAAGGTGAATTTAATCTTTTAAACACTGATGCCCGGTGGGGCTGAGCTCCTGTGAGCTGGGAGATGCTGGCAGCCAAACGGCTCCACTGCCGGCGCCCCGAGCCATTAGCAAGGCACTAATAATGGCCTTTATTTAATCGTAACCACGTCAGTTCTGGATGTGGCTGGTTGCACATCCCTCCCAACTCTGCTCAGCCTGATGAGTGCATATGGAAATTGGGCGTTGTTGATTTGATCTGTGGGTTTTCATCAGCTCTTTGTTCTGGGGCTCCATCCTACAGAAGGGGCTGTTGTTTCACCTCCTCAACTCCTCCTCCGGTCCCTACGGCCTCAGGTATACACCGGACTTTCTTTGGCTCTGTTTGCTGTCAGCAGGAGAGGAGGAACTCATTGTGGTCAGGACTGACCCAGGTCATACAGAAAGTGCCTGCTTGGTACACCACCACCAGCCTCTCCTCCCCCAGTGAGCCCCTGAGTGAAATCCCTTCTGCTGAATCTCCCCCAGATGCAGCCTGTTCAGCCTCGACTGGGCTGGTTGTGCTCTTTGTACCTGGCCAGGCTTTGCTGAGTTGGTTTTGCAGGAGCTGCCGTTGCTGGTTCTGTCACAACCTAGCTCTGAACATCTGTGCGTGCATCCCCACTCCTGGTTTTTCAATCAAAAAAATCTGGGAACCGGGCGAGTTTCAAGTCTTGGGGAAAAAAAACAACCCTTACTGGAGATGCTGGCTGAGGGAGAGGGGGATCTTTCTGGATTAATTGCCTGTAAGCAAGAAAAGCTATTTTGAACCAGAGGCTGGGAATGTTTGAGCTAATCCCAGGTGAAAGCTGCTTAAGGGCTTGGTGGAGAGATTGGGAGCAGGTCCTAGAGGCACAGGGAGCCTGGCCCTGTCCCTCAGCTGCTCCTGCTGCTCTGCCTGGCACCCCCCTGCTCATCAATGATTAACAGAAGGCAAAGCTCAGGCTCCCGTTTCCCAAGGTGTTGGAGGGGATTTCATTGTGCAAACTCTCACCAAAGTCCATGGAGCTTAAGCCTGACCTTTGGCAGCTTTCGGCACCTGGGAGCTGGGGAGGGAAGTGCTTTGTGCTCGTTTCCAGGCTGATGAGCTAAGGCATCACAGGGGCACCTTTGTTAGCACTTTGGCTACGGGTTACCCAAACCCACAGCGTGGCAGCGAGTGTCTGGGTCCAAGGAAAATATTTAGATTTCAGCCACTATTTCCAAAATCTTGTAAATTTGTTCCGGGGGGGGGGTGTGTGATCCCCAGCCTGGGTTAGCTCTGCTTTGGGACACAGATGCCTCGCATGGGCAGTGCCCTCGCCAGGGAGCAAAGGGCACAGGGTTTAGGTGGGATCCTGAGGACACACTGGCCATGCAGCTGGCTGCACAGCTAGAGCTTTCCCCAGGGAAGGGGCTCTGTAGCTCATTCCCACTGGTCTCTCCCCTCTGCTTTGCAGCAAGGGAGGCACCAGGCACAGGGACAAGACATGGGGCACCTGAGTCCCTCCTGCATCGCTGTGCCCAGCACAGAGGGCTGGCAAAAAGGCATTTGAAGGAACAGCAAATCTTGGCTCAGTCACTTTCAGGCATTTGGAGCAGCGAGTCTTGAAGCAAGCCATGGGAGATCCTCCCAACACGCAGAGCAACGCTCCCAGCGATGGGAAGAGCCTTGCAGAGCAATGTTAGAGCCCAGCAGGCTGCAGGTTGGGCCCTCCTCACTTAAATATTTGGGTTTTATCTACCTTGCCCTTGCCAAGTGGCTGCACAGCCCCGATCCAACAACAGCCCCTTGTCCGAGGCTCACAGCTTCACAAAAACACAGCCTGGCAAAGAGAGGCTGGGGCTTGTGCATCCAGCTCATGAAACCACAAGGCTTCCTATATACGCATAACCGCTGAATTCTTCACCTATATCATGCCCAGCCCAGCCAAACACCGCTGAGCATCTCCTCCAGCTGGGTAAATATTAAGCAGGCTGGAGCTCAACTGTGGGCAGTGCTTCAGCAAACAGCGTTAGGTGTAAACACAATGTCATTTCCTTTCCAGAAAAATATTTACTTACCTCTCTGGTCACTCTTGAATTGAAAACACATTTGGAGCAGCTTGTAAGGAATAGCTTAGATTTGATTTTTTTTTTTTCATAATATTTTTTCCCCTCGAAGCAGTCTTGGGCTCGGGGGACGCGCTGGCTCCACGAGGAGCTGCCGCAGCTCCACAGTAGCAGCATTATAGCAAAGGCTGAGGAGTGTTTAAAGACCCCGTTCCAGGTGTTTATGTGCTGTTGCATATAAATCACACTGGACTATAACCCCTTGTATCTATTCATGGGCTCTCAGCACTGAAAATATTACTGAGGCTGAGACCTTGCTGCACAAAGACCCCAAAGCGCTGCCCTCTGCCTCCCTCCTCTGAGCCCATCTGTCCCCAAACCCCTGCCCCTAATTTAGCTGCATGGGGGGCACTGAGCCTCAGGCTTGTCCCAGGAACTAAGGGAGTTTTCTTCCTGGCATCAAAGCAAAGTCCCAGGCGAGCTCTATATGTAAATTATTGCGTGCATATATTTGCATATATCTGCATGCAGTAGGTAGACTGGGAGCAATGTTTCTATTTAATGATGCTCAACCACCCCCATTGGCCATATGCATGGGTAGTGAAGAGCTGCAGGGAGAGCCCGGCCTGTGCTCTTCTCTTTCTATTTACCTCACTGCTATCGGTGCTTTATCACTTGGATAAAGCCAGGGAAACACTTTCTGTGGATTTGGAGAGAGGGGCTGCGTGCTGGGCTGGCTGCCCTGTGTAGTGCAGGCTCAGACAGGGTGGGCAGTGGATTTTGGAGGCATAGCATCCTTGTGCTTTAAATGTGTTCTCAATTTTGTCATCTCTTTGGGAGATTGCAAAGTGTTTCTCTCTGATCAGTGCTTCTCTTCCCTCTAAAAGTAAATATATTGGTAAATCTTATTTTTCACAAATCCAGTCTGTAATCTGGGACATCTGGCTCCTTTTCATCCCCTTGCCCGAGGTCAGTGTTTGATAGAGGATCAGAGCACCTCAAAACTGGCCGTACCCGAGCACCCAGAACAGCACAAAGCCCAACTCTCTAATCCACAGCATGGCAAGCACTGAGCTAGGGAAGGCACGGCTGGGAGCTGTGGCCACAGGATTTAAGCCATGTCCCTTGCAAAAGCGAGTGAAGCCCCACGGCCTCTTGCTTGTGGAGTGCCCATTTTCCTCTGGAATGCACCCAAAAGCTTGGTGCTGGGGTTTGGCTGTGCTGGGAGCAAGCTGGGTCTCAGGGTGCTGCAGGGTGGGATGGGCAGGGAAGCACAACTCCTGCTTGGGTCCCCAGGGCAGCCGTACCCTCCAGCAGTGATGTCACTATTTTTGTCTGGATTAAAGGGAAATTAAAATTAATCCTCAGAGTCCAGGGAGATCTCTGGGGTTTAGCATTTTTCCCCTCATCATTCATTATTTTTAGCAGATGCTTTTTTATTTTTAGCTCCTCACAAAGGCAGCAGGTACTCAAAATCTCTTCCTCATCCAGCACCCTCATCATCTGAGCAGCCAAAAGACAGGAGGAAGGACGTGGTTGGTGCCTGAGCAGCTCCAGCTCGATGGCTGGCAAAGGCACAGAAGGGCTCTGTAGAGGAAAAAAAGGCACCAAAATGTTTTGGTCATCACTCAGTTTAAAACCCAACCAGCCTGCCAGGTTTCAGCTGAGCTGGTTTGCACTTGTGATGGCCCAGGCAAGCTCAGAGCTCAGCCTCATCTCTCTCCCTTCTGTTACCATAATACTCTCTTAAATCATTTTGCTGCGTCATACCTTTGCTTCCTGTATTTGCATTTTATTAGCAGGCTAAAAAAAAAACCAAACAACTTTCTATAAGCAGAAAAAACCCAACCAAGCAAACAAATCACCTTCCTGATTTCCCCTCCTGTCACCACTGCTGTCTTGCTGCGATGTGGAAGAGTTTCATGGGGTGCAGGGAGACCCAGGCCAGCAGCTGCTGCTGCCTAGCTGAGCAAATCTGGAGGTGAAAATGACAGAAACTTGTATTATTTTTAAAGTTGTTGGGTCTTCACAGCTGCTTGTGAAAAAATTCCTACTGGTATCAGGGAAAATAAAACTGATGGGGGCTGCCTGCCCCAGCCATTGCTCCTCAGAAAGGAGAAAATGAAAATCCACCCGTTAATCCACTGTAAAGTGACTGAGCAATGTGCTGCAGAACACTGCCCAGAATGTTTTGTACCTTACTGGTCTGGGTGAGACCCCCAGTCCCCAGTGACCCAGTGGGATCCCAGTGTGGGGGAGCTACTGGCTCCAGCACCACAGGTCTGGGGGTGAATTCAAATCGGGGTGCTCTGTGTTACGAGTGTTGCAGGAGGTGGGTGCTCTGCCCTCAGGCAAGGAAAATTGTTTTAATAACATCAGTGGGGGAGGGAGAAACAACGGCTCTTTCACCAAACTAACCCAAAACTGGAGGCACCACGGAGGAGGCTGCAGCTCCTTAAAGCTGCCGTTGCTGCCGGGCTGTGGCTCAAGGTGGCTCAACCATCAACCTGTCTGCTGCTCCCACCAGGGGGTTTCTTGTCTGACCAGGGCACTTTATCCTTTAGGATAAATCCTCTGCTGTGATTTGCCTCTCAGCATCCCACAAACTGGAACCAAGACGCGAGGTTAATATTGAGACCTCTCAGTTCCCTGGGATCGCAGCGGCCTTGCCTGGCGTTGGCCACTGGAGCAGATGGGAGCAGATCAGAGCAGCCCCAGGGCTGGTGGTTGTTTTCGTGAGGTTTGCAGAGGCAGGAGGTGCACACGGGGCCACGTCAGTCCCGGCGTGAGGTGGGAGCAGGTGAAGCCACACGAGGCTGACAAAAGCAAATCCTCTCCCCGACGCATCCCGCTCGGCACAAAGGACGCGAGGGCTGCGCGTTGCCCGACGTCCCGCGTCAGGTGGCGGAAAACACGCACGGATGTCAGCGCTCGGCTGGGCCAGGGCACGGGCACGGGGCTGTGCAGGGACCTTAATTAAATTTCCAGCTAGATTCGCTAACGAGCCCCGCACCGGCACCCGCTGCTCCCAGGTTCCGCTTACAACCCACCGCTGCTGACCCCTGTTAAGGAAATAAATCACTGGGAGCCTGTGGGGATGGGTGGCTGCTCAGGTCTGCTCATGATGCACGTCCAAGGACACGGGAGGGGGTGAGCGGAGCAGCATCAGCTTCACCGTACCAGGGGCGAGGAGGAAATAATGGCTTTGCCAAAAGCTGCCGGGCACGGCCACGGCAGAGCCAGAGCATCCACCAGCAGCCGGACAGCGAGCAGAGCCTGTGGGGTAGCAGAGAGCTGTTAATACTCCGAAGGTCGTCCCTGTGCGTTTGTGACCATGTTATTTGTAAAGGGGGAGTCTTCCCAACGGCTGCAGTGGCTGCTCTGACGTCCCCGTGGTGGGACAAGCGGCTATTGAGCAGAATGAACCCCTCGCAGAGCTCTGCTGCATTTGCGCCCCAGTAAACCGGCGTCGTTCCCACTCCCTGCGTGACACGGGCTGCGCCTGACCTGCCCCGCGGCCCCAGCCGCTGATTTTTATTGCATCGCTGGGCAGCGATCCCTTCAGCCAGGGCATCACTGCGGGGGTGACGCCGGCGTCCTCCGCCGTGAGAGTTACACAAAGGCGCTGATGGCATCGCTGCCATCCCCCTGGGGCTGTGACCGGGAAGTTCTTGGGCTTTGCTCAGCCCCACGGCACGGGGAGGTGGCCGCTGGCGTTGCAGGGACCCCCTCGGCGCAGAGCGAGGGGCGCCCCGGGCTCCTCTCCGCCCAACGCGCCGTACCCTCGGGTTTCAGGCGGCGTGGAAGATTGATTTCTTGATTAAAGTCTAACGCAGGGTATAATTAAGGAAATCCTCCCGGTTCAGAAAGTCATCAGGAGATGATTAATTGGGATGAGGCTGGGAGCTGCCTCTTGTAGACGAGCAGCCGCAGATGCGTTGCTGCTGCACCCCAAGGGTTCCCACGCCATGGCCAGATGCAGGGTGAAGCCTGGGCTCTGCAAACCCGGCCCAGTGAGCAGGGTTTCAGATCCTCCCATTTGCAGTTTAAAGCCTTTCACCTGACAACACTTCACTGAACACAGGAGTTAGGCTTTAGCTGCAGGCGATTCACCCCACGCTGCTGCCCACGGTGGGAACCGTCCCTCCTGGGGTCACACCTGTCCCACCGTGTCTTACATACCCAAAACACAGCTATCACCAGAACACGCTGCTCCTTTCCCCCAACAATCTCTCCAGTTCTTGCCTGGTTTATAAAACATTTCTATGTTTTATTTCCGTGTTTTATTTATTTATTTGTTATTGCTCCTTGGCTTGCAGAGAGATGTCAGGTGAACACGGGCATCTAAGGTTTGTGCTAGGGACTGGTGTCTGCGTCACCAACTGGTTTTCTTCTTGAAATGTTATTTGAATATTAAATGGCAGATCCATCAAATAGATTGGGTGAAATCAATTTGCGTTAGATGAAGGAGAGCAGGTTTCGAGACAGAAAAAATGAATTAGGGAAAAGCAGTAATTCAGCCTGTCAGCGTGAGAATTATTAATGCGGGTGTCAGATGGGCCTGATGAGCTTTGCATGTAAAAATTATTACAGATGGAGGAAATTTTGGTCGCACAGATGCTTTAGGGTGTTAGTTGTAAAGAGTTTAGCTACGCTCGACATTTAGCTTCAGCTCAGTTTAGGCCCAATGGTTGAGTATTGAATGCGGGGAAAATGTCATTCTGTGGTTTAGATTGTTTTAAATGATGGACCTAAATGTGCTTACTGAGCTGTGTGCACCCCGAGATCACCCCTCTCCCCATAAAGGGCACAACAAGGTGCTCAGGGCTGTGGGTGCTCTGCCGGGTGCTGATTGCTGCTTGCTAATTAACCTCCTCTTCTCACGGCACTGCAGCAGGGAAGAAGCTGCCTGGCCTTGCAGCCCACCCTCCCTCGTGCCCTGCAGGGTTATTTTTCTGTGTAAGTTAACGGAAAGAAAAAAACTAAATATTGGAGAGTAAAATTAAATGTACCATGAAAATGCATCACTCCAGCAAACAGTAACTGCAACTACATCCGCAGTCTTGTCCTGCCCAAAGGACGATGCGGGCTGGATGCTGCTGGGCACGCTGGTTAAGGTGTGTGCTGGAAGTGATTTACATTTCCTTCAGCTGTAAATGTTTCGGGTGGCTGAAAGGACCCGGTGTTGTGCCAAGGCACGGAGTGAACGCGCAGTCGTGTCTCTGGCTGGTGGAAGGCTGGGGATGTGGTGAAAGTGGGAATCCCAACACTGGGCTGAAGTCTCTCAGTTCACTTATTTGGAAAAAGGGGAGCCTTTGTCATCTTCTCCGTGTCTTGGGGCTCTCCAGAACTCCAGTCTTGTGTCGTGCAACAGGTAAATCAGACCCACTCAATGTATCCTCCTCCCTCGCTCCCCGCCCAGAGCTGCGCGCCTGCTTCAGCAGCACCCGTGTGGTGATTCCATCACTGTGGACCCTTCCAACTCTCCCGACACCTCCTTGCAAACCACTCACACCAAGGGCATTTCAGATCTCAGTAGGATGAATCTGCAGCTGAAATGGTTTCATTCCAGAAAGCGAGCGTGAGCTCAAGTGGCTCCTGAAGGTCCCTCAACGGCCTCTGTTCCTATTTTCTGTCTGTCACACAGCAGCAGTTTGAAAGGCAGCAGTTTATGGCCAGTTAATAGAATCAGGAGAGCATCACTCAGCACTTCCCGCTGCTCTTCACTGCTGGGTACAAAATGTCCTGGACCAGATGAAATTCTGACCTGAGGTGTCTGGAGAAGGAAAGGCATCGCTGGAGGGCAGCGAGTCACCCGATGCTGCCCAGCTCTGATGGCGAGATACAGGAGGAGCCAGTGAGTCTCTGCCGTTTGATTCCTGAGGGAACGGATCGTTTGAAGATCTGCGACTGTCCTGCTCTAGCCCAGCAGAGCCTGTGCCCGCTGGGTACACACCAGTCCCTCCCCACGCGCAGGGAGGGAGCCTGTGCCCCGAGGAGCTGCAGGGCGAGCGATGGGCAGTCCCTCGGCTTGGGACTGCTGGGGGTCGCTGTCGGGCTCCTAGGGATCGGGTTCATCCCCCCGCGCAAGGAGCTCCTCCAGTAGCTCCGACGGG